>CAODLS010666299.1:0-10948 GCA_948243855.1 Flueggea neowawraea | reverse complement strand
CCTTGAGTACCGAGTGTCGTATCCCACAGAGACTACGATTATTAGCTATTCACTCTTCCTCTATTATCTAGCCGGCAAAATAAATGATTTCAAATCTATAAAATAAATAAACTAAACAAATGTAAACGATAGAATAAACGATGGGAAGATGGTACCTAGGCGCTGAATCCCCCTAGACCGAATTAAGTAACAAGGACTCGTTATTAAAACAACCATTCAGACAATTGGACCATGGAAATTCCTAAGGTATATTAACCTCTCTCTCGAGTTAGCTAATATCTAACGACCAGGTTGATTAATCGGAATCTCTTCCTAATTAAAACCCCTATCGTTGCTTTAACACTCTGCTCTATGAATTTCTCTATTAGGTTTGACCCTAATCTGGAGGATTTATGTTGACCTATCTCTAGGTTTGCATGCAATTCCTCTCAACTATGAACGCTCTATCATACACATAATCTCTCGATTACACATGCACGAAACAATATTGGAATCGAAAGGCTAGCAACAATCAATTCAATAATACACATTATAAATCATAATTTAGTCGTAATCCATAAATTAATTGAATGAATAACATAATCCAACATCATATAATCTGCCTAGGGTTCATCATATCAAGGTACACAAAATAATTAGTTCATAACAATTGAGAGAAAAACAACAAGATCAAAGAGAAGTCTAGAGAGAGAAGGAAAACCCATGATTGAATCCTCCAATTCTTCGCAAAATCACTTTGTTCTTGATGCCCAATGATGTTCTCCTTTGTTCCCATGTTTTCTGGCCTCTAAAGATGTATCTTTCTGTCTCCAAGTCGGCTCCCTCTTAAATGAATGCCAAAACCCACTTAAATAGGCGATTTAGGGCGTCTAAAGTAAGACATGGGCACAAGAAACTCCGTTCGTATGCCACAAAAAATACAGATTTCTTCTACTTAACACAACACACAGACACGATTTATGTCCGTGTAATATTCCATTTTGTCCGTGTGTTGAATATATGTCAGTGGAATGAATGATCTTCGGCTAGGTAAATACACGGACACAGCTTCTTGTCCGTGTGCTGGGCTCCTCTGACTGTGTCTTCAAGTTCTTGTCCGTGTACCTCAGTTTCCAAGTTCCAGTGGGTTACACGGTCTCTCCTACGTTCGTGGACCTCCAAATTCTATCCGTGGATGCTGAGTTATGCACAGATTTGCTACCTCAAGTATCCCACGGGCGTGTTTCATCATTCCAAGGCCGTGTCTCACTCTCAATCCCTCAAATGTCATCGTTCAAGCCCCATTTCGACTTATTTTCCTTCATTTTGTCAAGACATCATCAATTAACCTGAAAATCACAATATAAAGCGTAGAAGTACCAAAACTAATGACAAACACTCAATTCATATTCAAAACAATATAAATTGATGCACATAAATACGTATGAATATGTGTTCATCACAAGAGGACCAAGTCCTCCCTTCTCCTCTTCTTCTTCATCATTGTCATCATTGTTCGGGTGGTGAAAGCCTTCAAAGAATTGTTCTCTAGATTGTTTCAGTAGGATGCTCATTTTAGGTGGGAGCTTGAAGCAAGGAGTCGTTTTGTGGAAAAAGGTCACCACTTCCCTTTGCAACCACTTGTATTGGTTAGCGAACTCCCTTAGTATCTTACTTTGCACCCATTGTTCTTTTCTCATCTTGTACATATTATGCATGATAGCCTCTTGAGAAATGGTGGGATTGGATGATCTAGCACCGGCTTTGGATGAGCTAGCACCGGCTTGAGGATCAACTTGGATGTTCTCTTAGGTTTGAGTGCCTATTGGCCTTGGAATGGAAATATTCGGTCCTCTTGAATCATGAAGGTCAATATCACCCATAAGACCTTCCCATACCAAATGCATACTTCTCCATATTTTTATATCCAAAGACTCTTTCTTTTGCAAATTATGAAGCCCTCTAAGATTCACTCCAAAGTACTTGGCCATTTTTGTCACATATACTCCTCCATAGAGTTGCCCCCTTTCCTTCGCGGCCATAGTTTGAAAATGCATTGCCATGAGCTTCCCCAAATCGAGCTTTTCACCCTTTTTCATATTATAAAGACATAAAAGCTCTACCTAATTGACATCACTATTGCCTTCTCCACGACCAATGATCGATTTAGTCAACCATTTATGCAATATCCTATCCACACTATTATTCATCTGCGAAGCTTTGACACAGTCGGCTTGAATACCACGTTTGGATGGTTGCAAAGCTCACCCCAAAAGGCATTTCATTCATCCTTGCCCCATTTGAATGAATATGGATTAATTTTGGGCTCCTCTCATTCTTCACCATTGTAACATCTGGTAGCCAACCAAAATTCATCAAAGGATAAAATCCTTTCCAATTTCTCCAAGCGAAATCACACATTACGCACATGCCTATTGAGTCAATCAACACGGAATGTACACAACACCTTAAGTGTTAGCTCATCATAAATGTCATCAATGGCCTTGTACATCCCAAGAAATCCACCATTAACCATGTTTCTCCTCACTTCCTCCAACACGCCCAAAGCCTCCAAATCTTCCTCAAATACAAACTTCTCGGGAGCAATACTAAGCTTAGAAAGCTTAGCGTACCTATCCTTTGCAAATTCCTCCTCTTTCCCAAATTCCAAAAAAGAGCAAGAAGACTTCTTTTGTTGGGAAGAGGAAGCACCCGGTGTTTGAGTTCTTGGCCTTTTAGGGCGTGAATCCTTGTGAGCCCTCACTATGTACTTTTTATGCATGGCGGCATCTTGAGCCGGAGAACCACCTTGTTTAGTTGGTACATTCTCTGTTGGTGAAGAAGGTTAAGAATATGGATTTGGAGTGTTCTTTAACTGACCTTTGGTTCTTGCCACGCCTACAATTATGATTCTTTGCAAGAGCAACTGTTAATTTTGTGCTTTAGTCAAATCATTGATATACATTGTTATTACATTTATTATTTAATAATAAGGCATTTTATTTCATATCTATGAAATATTATATTGTTTATGACAATAAAACTTCCATGAATAGTTTATTTTTCCTTATGTCATCAAGTGTGTGACTTGATAATCAAACCATAAGGTAAAAAAATAATATTCTAAAAGTCCATAATCGATTATTATCATGGGAATGATGACAAGCTAAGATAAAATCCTAACTCTAATCGTTTATGTTGATGTGAATGGATCCTTGGTGAAATTCTAGGATAAATTTTTTTTTGTTATTTTCGCTGCATTATCATTTATATGAATATCATATTTAGTTACGAATTCCAACAGTTAAAGGGACGGCCTTAAACAATATTCGCATTACTAATTACATATGTACTACGAAATAATTGTTTAAATTATCGAATTTTGGTACTTAATGTGAAAAAATTACACCTTCACATTAATTAGTACTACTGAAAATAACCTATTTTCCGCTTCACAGTCAACAAATTAATTTGAAAAATACATCCGTGTCGTGCAAATTTCCACATGAGAGTACACACCATTCCATATACTAACCTTCCGTACGATTATCTTTACATTGTGACTAGTCACAGCCTCTTCACTCCGAGGCAATAAATATCCAGCCCTTTCCATGAAATGGTGGTTATTATGCGCTTAGTGCTACTTATTAACTTATCACATCAATTTAAACCTTTTATTTCCGCCCATAGACGTCGTCTACACTCCCATTTCTCGCCAAATTGAATTTGTTAGACTAATTGAAAGAATTGGAATTACCATAGTTACTTCTTCACGAAACTTTGTTGTGCACCGTTTCACAACTCGTCATTAAGGATGGATAACCACCTTCAATTTCCATTGTCATGACCTGAGGAGCAGTGGAAAACGCATGACTGGTAAATCCTGGTTAACATGTCCTCTTTTTTTGGACTTTTCAGTAAGCCTAGTCTATGTGATTAAGTCACTAACGTTTTGCCTACATCCCCTTTTGATTTTATTTTAACTTAAATTTTTGCACTCTCAGGAGATCCTGCAATGGTGGATGAACAATCATTCAATATCGCTGACCGAATCTGTGGTGATGGAAACTGGCCCCGAATTATGCTACCATGTGTTGTTGAGGTTCAAAAGAATGGTTCAAAGTTGTTCGGACATGTGGAATACATCCAGCGTGGATGTTGGAGTTTTACTGGGTTTTCCCTGGTACATTCAGTGTTGTAATGTTCTCCGAAAGATATGTAGAGATTGGATACGCCGACATCGCTACATATCGAGCCATACAACCAAGACCACCTTTACTCACTCCCCCAGGTCAATGCGTAAAATTCACACCTGAGCAAATGTATTTCCAATTGTTGGGGATTGGGTGTATTGACCAATGCTCTTAACATTCTTTCCATTGCAGAAATATGTAATGCCGATGTGATGTCTCAATTAGCAACTGGAGGACCTACCTTTGCAGGGCAAGTCCTCAGATGGTAAATATTGTAATTTAAATTTATGACATTCGTTTCACAATAACTTCATTGCAATTAACTCCACTTCTGATGCAATGTCGTCGTAGCCTATTCCGGATTCATTCGTGCAAACACACATGGGGAACATTCCTAAAATGGTATTGGTTGTGTTTTCTAACGGCTGGGATGGGTACTTGAAATACTCATATGCAAGGGACGTGATGTGCCGTTTCAGCCAACCATGTCTATGCCACGTAGGTAGGTATTACAAAGAAATTGATGTCCTCCAGCCCAATGTCGCTTACACTTTCACATGTGCGCTATTTGAGAATGTGAATAAACTGGTGATACGGGAAGCTTAAGGGAAAGGCATCAATCTTGGGCATGAGCACTCTTCAAGCCCATTTTGCCAACTAAAAACTTGTTTCATTTACTTTGAATTTTTTTCTTCAGATTGGACAAGCTGGGATCACTTATGCCCTCTTTTAATCTTATGTGTTGTTTTTAATTTATGGATTAAGTCCGCTTAATTATTGCACTGTCCGGAATTCGTAATGTCTTTGCGCAACTGCATGTTACGCATTCAAGCAGTTCGTAGTTACAACGTTTGTAAACACCTCATACGTGAGCACAACATGCTAATTGATTGTACAGAAAATAAAAATCAAACCCCAAAAGCTTAGCACATGCTTCATTCCCCATACAGTGTAGCCAAGTCCTAAAAATCCATGCATATGTCTTCGGTTCCTCATCAGACAACAATGCACAACCTAACAAGATTGATTGCCTATGGTGGTTCACCCCGACAAATGCAAGGAATGGCATGTCATATTTATTAACCAAATGCGTACTTTGTATGCTGCTTTACTTCTGCCATCCACCCACAATATGTTCCTCATCCGTCCTTCTTCATTCTCATCGACAGCGTAGAAGAAGTTTGAGTTTATTTCTTGCATTCTGATGAACATGTTACTCAAAGCCTCTGCATCCCCCCTTCCTAATTGCCAGCTTCTAGATTTCTGTATGAAATTCCTACAATCCTTTGGAAGACAATCTAACTCCTCTGCCCCACCGGCTTCGACCATCAACACCCTGATACTTCTACTCGGCCTCATTCCGGCCATATTATTTATCTCCAGCCTGGGTTTCACAAAAGGAGAAATTATCCGATGTTGTTAAATGTACCTTGTCGCCGATGGATCCAACTCATGATTATGCATATCACATACCTTGTTGACCTTCCATCTCCCATGCGTACACAAAGAAGCATTAATCTTAGCCAAACACCCGGTTTGAATTGAACGCACCGCTCTAGCACCATTTCAACCTGTTCCATTCCAATGTCTGGCTTTGTGGCAGGAAAAGGTTACAAATCTCACCTTGCCGTCTTTCCCCTTTCTTCTTGAGGTCTTAGTCACACTGAATTCCATAGCTTTCCCATATTTTTGATATTGTTAGTACGACTCCACAATTGAATCATACAACATTCCCAATTCCTACCTCTCTGCTTCCTCCATTGCTTCAACTCGTAATGCACATGTCCCAACATCATTGCAACTGTCTTCCACGTTCTCTGCATTTTCGCTACCATTGTCGCCCATTTTGTTCTCCTCGCACGTTTCAGCTGCAGCATCCACCTCCTCGGCTACATTCAATGGTTCCTTTCCCCGTCACTGCTGTTCCACAATGATTCTCTGTTGAGGGACTCAATTTTGGAACCCATTTGTACGCACACCTAGTCGATTTACTCAATTCTACAAAACTCTTTCAGAGGACAAAACCTTAACCCTACACATACATGGGCATTTTCTAGATGACACATAATTATCATTTATTACATTTTCTACATGTCTACAATGTACTTAAATTTAATTTAATTTAATTTCACATACCCTCCTTTCGGTACCCTTTTCCTAACAGCGTTAACCAATTGCCCCTCCCCGGTCAACGTTTTGTCAAAGTCTACCATTCCTTCTTAATATGCCTTACCCTACTGCGGCTCACAAACAGTGCACATAATATTTTATATTCACCTCGGAACTCTCGGCCGGAGGCGCCAAAACATCTGTTTTTCCCAAATGTTACGAAGGTAAGTTGGCAACATGTTTGAGAAGTTTTTACTGACCGTGTATTTCTGTCAGATGAGGACGTTGTTAGGTTATCTGTTTAGTTTTTATTCACTTTTTCTTGATAACAAATATTAAAAAAAAATCATCCCTGATTTGGATTTTGACATAGTTGAGTCAAATGCTTTTGAAACTTACGGATGAGGCAGGGAGGGTTTTTATATTACACTTGATTGTTTGAAAAAAAAAAAAAAAGAAGCTAAAACGTGAGAATTTCTTGATTTCCAAAAGGAGGATGTTTTTTTTTAATAAACCGAATGTTTTCCCTCGACATTTCATTATGGTGGTTCGAATGTTGCCCTTTCATTCATGGTAACTTCATGACAAAGGAAGGTGATTTTGTGCCTCGTCTGCTGAAGTGGACATGTTCTACCCACCTGATTTTAAAACTCTCAGGCGTCATTTGTTATGTAAATAAGCAGACCTTGTTGTTTAAGATTTGAGTGATTTAAAGAGTATTGTTGAGGGTTAGTTTGGCAAGGTCTCTAAGATGTGTGTGGTTTTAGTTTGGAGAAGGAACTAAAACTAATGATATAGAACATGAACGTTTGATAAAAAAAAAAAAAAGCTTGTGATCAAAAGTTCTCTGAAAAATCAATGAGATAAACCTCACAATACTTTAATAAAAAAATAGTGCCTAAAATTACAATGAATTTATACTATATTAAAAAGCACGGATACTGAAAAGCCAAAAAGAAAAAAGACACAAATATCCTTACACTTCATAAATCTCCAAAAAAAAGCCAAAAAAATAGGTCTCTAAATACATTAATTATATTTTATCACGTAAGACAATAAAAAGGATTAAGGGGCCAAACATATCGCAAGACAATAAAAAGGATTAAGGGACCAAAAATATTGGAGTGGCTATTACAAGCTAGGCTAATTATGGGGTTAAGGTTTCGAATTGGATTTTGCAAATTAAAGCGAATGAGCTAGAGAAACCTATATTTTAATATATTATTTATACTATATGAAAAAGCACGGATGTTGAAAAGCCAAAAAGAAAAAGACACAAATATTCTTACACCTCATAAATCTCAAAAAAAAGCCAAAAAAATAGGTCTCTAAATACATTAATTATATTTTCTCACGTAAGACAATAAAAAGGATTAAGGGGCCAAAAATATCGTAAGACAATAAAAATGATTAAGGGACCAAAAATATTGGAGTGGATATTACAAGTTAGGCTAATTATGGGGTTAAGGTTTCGAATTGGATTTTGCAAATTAAAGCCAATAAGCTAGAGAAACCTATATTTTCATATATTATTTTACTACTTAAAGTATGATTTATAAGCATACATCATAGCTATTATAACTAATTTTATTATAAAAAATTATAGTACATTTTTGTGTGCATTGTCGGATGAGATGTTTATATTATTGGGGGACAATAGTCTGTGATATCACTGTTACAATTATATATGGGTTAATTCACGTTTTATGTGGTCTTTACAGTTACGTCTGATTTATGGTCACAATTTTATAATTATGTTGCATGAAATTATGATCACGATTTTTTAATATTTTTGGTTTGATTATAGAAATTATAATATTTTATAGTTACAAAAATTATTCTCAAATATATTTTTATAGTAAATAAAAATAGTTTCCAAGCTGGTGGTAAAAACACGAATGTTGAAAAACTAAAAAAAAGGACTGAATTATCCTTAACTACAAGGTTAAATTACTATAATTTTTCCTATAATTAAGCAATTATACGTTACTATAATTGTTCCTTTAATTTAGCAATTACACGTTAGATAAGTTAAAAAGATTATAACTTTGTTATATTACGCAATTATTAAAATAATGTATTTGATTTAACATTATTATCAAGTCTTGTAATTTTAACTTCATGTTTTGGTAGGTGTTTTATAGTTTGATTAATTTAATAAAAAAAATTCTCATTACAATGTTTTTCCCATTATCCAAAATAAATACCTTGAGACGATATGATAGTATTTACTAATACTATTGGATTATACTCTTTCCATTACAATGTTTTGGTTTGGGGAAAGTTCAATAAAAACTAATTCAATTAGCATCTAGAAAATTAATGCTTAGAGCTGATGAAGAAAAAAGAGAAAAAAGTTCTCATAACTATTACTTTCAATTCTTTGTAGTAAAAAATAAAAAGACAAATTAAAAGAAATAAAGCTTCAAAACCATAACAAAAAAATGTAAAAGTGTCATACAAACTCTCTATAGAAATAATAGAAGCAAAAGAGAATATATTTTTTAGTAAGTTGTTGTTATAATTAATAGTAAAAAGATTGTTAATACATTGTTCAATAATATTGTAGGAGAAAGTCGCATTCGAAGCAAGAATTTAGTTAATGTTCAATAATAAAGAATAATAGTGTTACATATGTAAATTTATTAAAAGAAAATAATTTTTTTAGATAAAGATGAGAAAATGTGCCAAACTTATGGCAAACAAATACTTTATCAAGAAATATAACTAAAATAAACTACCAATAAACTTCCTTATTGAAAATGATCAAGATAGGAAGATGGATTGACGGACCAAATGAAGTGGTTTCTATAATATAAAAACCAAATAAAATAACTATCTAAACTTCAAGGACAACAAAAGTGAATTACCCTACATCTTTTCAGCCATTAAGTGGAGCATAAACATCATCAAAAAAAATTTACTTATGTAAAGTAATCTAAATTTCTATCCTATTATACAAGGGTCTTTTACTCGAGTAATAATTGAGACAATAATAATAAACAAATTATGAGTGCATCTTACTTGAGCAAGAAAGATGTATTTCTAATAATATGAATTCTTTATTTGAGCAAACGTTTTCAAACTCATATACACAAGGAGTTGTTTCAAGAATGAGAAACTTAAGGCTCTTTTAGAAGAAAGACATTTTCTAACTCAAACAATTAAAAACATGCAAAGGACAAACACAAAAACAAATTCTAAAGAAGGCTAATGTTGGCATAAGACAAAGATCATATATTTCTCTTATCTTCCAAAGAACTAATTATATAAAAAATGATTTTCTTTTGAACAAATTATAATTTAAATTGATGTGATCAATATGACGTGTGTTTCTTTGCAGTAGAAATTTTTGTTGACTTGATATTTTTAATTTGTTTTACTTTCTTTTGTATATAACTTTAACAAATTCTCTTTTTATAAGATACAGATTATTCGATGGAGTGTACAAGGAAGAGAAAAAATAAAATGAGTTAAATGATAATGAAAGAATACTATATATTAAAAGAACTATTGAATAGAGAGATGCCAAAAGAGTCCAAAAAGTAAAAATAAAATCCCTTTTTTCATGCAAATGAATGTAAATTAATGACATTATTCTACGTCTATTATCATAAATGCATTATAATAGACAATTTTACTCTAAAACAATAGAAAGAGAAAAATATAATTTGACTATAAATTAGAATTAAGTGTGTATAATCTATTTATTTGTTTTTTTAATCCTTTTATTTAGTTGACCTAATAAGTAAGTGTACAATCTATTTCGTTTTTATCCCTAAAAAATGGGCATGTACAATTTTCTCTCTATTTGATTCAACATTTGGATTATTGCCTTCAATCCATATAGTAGCTATTTGATCTACAGCTGAAGCATTATACACCATTAATAACAATGAATAAATTACAATTCTTTAACACGCATTCCAAAATTTTGGCAATATCATTCTTGCCTTATCATCAGTAATGTATAATAGACGCTAACTAAATTTTTTTTTAGAATAAATGTTTGAAGGTCTGAAATTTTGGTAAATAATTGTTGTTAGTGTTTATAATAAAAATAATGAATTACACAAGGAAAATTTAGTTGTGTCTATTCTATCTTACTGAATTTAATTGACTTTATAAACCTTTCTACGTCTAATTTAGTAGATTTCAATCCAATTAAAACACTAACTTATTAAGACACTTCTAGATTTTAATCCAATTTAGTTCAATCAATCTAATTAAAATACTAACTTATAAATACACGTGTTCTCAGTTTAACAATAAAAAAATAGATTGTCCACTTACTTATTAACCCAAAAAATGACAAAACCTATTATAAGTAAAATTATAAAACTATACAGAAAAGCTTGAAAAAGATACCTATTAAGAAGTTTTCTCCATTTCATTCCCTAAGATTTGAATAATTAAAATAAAAATAAATTTTAGAATGAAACTTTATACAATAAAACGTCACATTGTGACCGATCAAAATTAAAGTCTTTGTTATCGCAATAACATCTTGAGAATTGAGACATTTGTGATAGACAATTTTACAATGATGTTTTACTCAAGAAACAAACCATTTCCTAGACTAAGAATTGGCGTAGTAATGATAGACATGAGTGCATTTTAATCAAGCCATATAAATTATTTACACAAGACATTTTCTAAGAACACCT
>CAODLS010666258.1:0-24634 GCA_948243855.1 Flueggea neowawraea | reverse complement strand
GCATCAATCCTGAAAGGAGGACCTAGAGAACCTTGGCATGACCTCCATTGCAGGTTAGAAGGACCAATTGCTTGGGATGTACTGTTCAATTTCGAGCAGCGTTGGAGGAAACAAGGTGCCAAGGACTCGCTTCTTCAACTGTCTGAACTTGAAGACATCTTCATACCTCCCCATGCTGTCACTTCCCCTGAAGATCCTGAAACCTGGGACGTTCAATTGTTTCGGTCTATCGATGGGCGAGGTGCTTTCAGCTTTCCTGATAATCCTGAAGAAGCAGCAAAAGCTGGTTTAGTTAGTGGAAAAGATAGTATCATTGACAGAAGCATTCAGGATGCCTATATCAATGCAATTCGCCGTGCAAAGAATTTCATATATATTGAAAATCAGTACTTCCTTGGAAGCTCATTTTCCTGGAAATGCAGTGACAAAAAAAATAGAGGATGTTGGTGCATCGCATCTAATCCCAAAAGAACTATCTTTAAAGATCGTCAGGAAGATCGAAGCGGGGGAGAGATTTTCCGTCTACATTGTGATTCCAATGTGGCCCGAGGGAATCCCAGGTAGCAGGTCCGTTCAAGCAATCCTAAGCTGGCAAAATCGGACAATGGAGATGATTTATAGTGACATAGCAGAAGCCATCAAATCCAAAGGCCTTGAAGCAAACCCAAAGGACTACTTATCATTCTTTTGCCTTGGAAACCGAGAGGGGAAGAAGGATGGAGAATATGAACCTCCAGAAAAACCTGAACATAATTCATATTATAGTAGAGTTCAGCAATCCAGGCGTTCAATGATCAACGTTCACGCCAAGATGATGATCGGTATTTAATTAAGATTTCATAACCTTTTATCACTGAAGATAGCTCTAGAACTCAAAAAGAACTTATGGTTTTTGAAGTTGACGACGAATACATAATCATCGGATCAGCAAACATTAATCAACGATCAATGGACGGCGGAAGAGATACTGAGATAGCCATGGGAGCCTACACATCACTTGGCAACGCTGGAGCCAGCGAGGGGTCAAATTCACGGTTTCAGGATGTCGTTGTGGTACGAGCATTTACGTATGAGTGACGAGTAGTTTTATAAACCTGAGAGCCTGGAATGTATCCGGAAGGTTAACGACATTGTTAAGAATTACTGGAAACTGTACTCCTCGGACGTGTTAGAAAATGATTTGCCAGGACATTTGCTTCCTTATCCGATTGAAGTTTTTTCCCGACACAAGGGCTCGTGTTTTGGGGTCCAAACCTGAGTCTCTTCCTCCAATCATTACAACATAATTATTCTCATCGGAGAAATGCAAGTGTTTGTCAGTTGGTGTATACATTGTATAAATGTTGCCTTTTGTATTTCTTGTAATTTCATTTGATAAATTTACTCTTGTAATTAACAGTAATGCAATGAATAATTAAAGTTGCTTTTAGCTTTCATTGGTAACAAAGAAAATATCGATTGTTAGGTTTGAGTATAATTATTTTTATCTTTTACTAATAAAGGGTTCGTTTGGTACCACAACATATTGTGTATTTAGCATATAATATATAATAAATTTTATATGTTGTAATAGTAAAAATAAAAGATGATGTAAGTGTTTTTATCCTATTTGAAATAAGATGAAGTGATATTTTTGTCTTTTTCTTAAAAAATTATGTCATTAAAAATTGATAGAAATGAGGATACTAATGCCATTTACATATTAAAACATTCTTAAAAAATTACAATATGCTATATGCTATTGTATGATGACCAAACAAGTATGTTGTGTATTTTTTATGTTATATATTATTAATATGTTGTATGCTATGTTATGCCAAATAAGCCCAAAATTAAATGAAATTATTATTATTATTATTATTATTATTACACATAATGTACTATGGTAGTATCTTTTTTATTAAAAGAAGGGATTAGGAAGAGTTGACGCATGTACCAAGCAAGTTCCACCATTATAGTTTCTAGGACCAAAAATTTGTGGTTCTGAATCCATCTAATTATAGAGGGAAAAAGAGAATTGGATTGGAAAAAAGTTGGTTCCATAATGAATTCCAAATTCGTTCCATTGTTTTTTCATAGGAAAGATACTGCTACTTTGACCGTGCATGTGTTATCTGGTGTCAGGCCCACTTGGCTTCCCATCTTTCAATGCCTACATGATGCCTTTCATAACTTACAACTACTTGCAAAGAGGTGGAAGCAAGTCCAAATCTTTCTTCATGTGCATTTTTCGGTAGCATAGATATTATTGCTGAGGTCAATCCTCATCTTTACCACTGTAAATGTTTTCTTCTTTTTTTTAACAAAACACAAGTATTCTTATTCATTTTAATAATTTGACACTAATTCTGTTCGGAACTAGTCGAAGATTTTTATATATTTAAGACGAATTAAAGATGGTGATTTGGGTGGGCGTGATTCAACTCAACCTCATTCTAAAGAGAGATAAAGAGAACTAACTCTAAGCAAGTGCAAATTGCAAAATTCAGGCTCTAACCCGATTGGCTTTAAGTCATTTTCCTACCCTCAGCAATATCCAGGCACAAAAAAAAGGCCTCCAATATTTTGACATGGGAGGCTGCTCTGACACATCATGGATGACATTCCTTCGTACATTCAACAAAAGACCATAAATAATAAAATTCTACCTTCACATGACTCTCCTTCTCCATTTCCTTTTTTATCTGGATTTATTTGTGCTGTGCAATGCTCACCGTCCGGTGACCGGAGCGTGCTGTATACGCACAGGATACCGGTCTTCCATTTAAAACATTTCACATCATATTAGTCTTTTTCTGTCAACAAGAAACTGACATCAACCAAACAACCTTGCTCTGCCGTGCGGTCTACAAAAAATCCGTGAAGAAAAGAAAACCAGACAGACTGTTTTTTCCGTTGCAGTAGGCCAAACCTCAATTTAGTCCTAACCTGAATTCTGTTGAAAAAACCAGATTATTCTTTTTTTTTTCCTGTCTTTCAAAAAGAAATGAATTTCTTCATTACCAAAAAGCATCGGAGGTTTTATACAAGAATGAAGGAGAATAATCGCCCCACAAATAATCCTCTGAGGTAGAATTAGAAGCTCGAGTTAGAGTATTAACTACATAATTCATAATATGACAAACTCTAGCATTTTCTAAGTCATTCTCCCTTCTTTTTTTAAGCATGATAAAAACTTAATAAATAATAAATCATTTTCGTCTTACAAAATAGTATATTTAGCAGCAGAAATTGAGTTCTTAACCATTGTTAGAATAGAGACGATTTTAACAGCACTAAACCACACCTATATTACTACTTTTAAATTAAGACTCGAGAAAAACAGAAAATTGCACCAATCATTCCTTGACAACATTAAAGTAATTCCCATTTCGGACAATTATTAGGCCATGTTTGAAATAACAGTGCAAGTGTTTGATCAATTTTGTTATATTTTAGTTTACAAAAAACAGTAAGTCAAAAAAATTAATTTGATATTTTAAAATTAAGGTAATTATGATTACAAGGAAGTGACAATTTAATTCGCATATTCTGATTCTTAAAACTCATATTTTTATAAAAAAAATTTAAGGTGATTGTTGGTCTGATATGACCACTCTTAAAGCCAAAAGGCCGTCAGGCAATATATCTATTAGAAGGTTTGTCCCCCATGTAAAGAGCCCACAACAGCACATTCCTCCCCATTCTCATACACTTTACTCAGTTTATTTCTTTCTCTCTTCATCATCACTCTTCTTCTTCTTCTTCTTCTTCTTCTTCTTCACCAACCATGTCCTCTATACTCTGCTCACAAGGTGTCGTCCTTGCCACTGCCGTGGCTGTCTCTGGCACTGTAATTCTCCTCGCTTTTCGTCTCCAAAAATCCCTTCCTGTTTCTCAGTTCCCTTCTCAGCAAGTTCTACGATCTTGTATCTCTTCAGGTATGGAAAAGCAAAAGCAAAAGAATAAAAGAAAGAATCACTTGTGTACTTGCATGAATCTCTTAAAAGAATTGAACTTTAAGGTGTCACTTCATCATGGTACATCAAAAGCACCAACCTTTATTTTACTACAATTTGCATGCACAGTTATCTAGTCCATGTAATTAATTTTTCTTTAAATCTGTAGTTTGAATTATAGTTTTTTAACTTGGGTTATTTAATCTGTGTTTGAAATCAGAAGGCAAGAAGATGAAGAAGAACAAGAAGAAAAGAGTGCACTTTGCAGAGGATGTAGTGGATCCAAGAGGGGATGGAGAGGAATTCAGGAGGCAACACAATAGTGCCATTGTTGCTGCAAATTCTTGTTCTTCACCAGTGACAAAATTGAAGAAAAGTGAGGGCGGTGGTGATATGATAGAAAAAATAGGGGAATGCCAGCGAACAGAGTAGCTCTGTACAATGGGATCCTTAGGCGGGTTGTAACGGAGCTAGGAAAAGGGCACAGACTGGGACGCGTTACTGTGTCCCGGTCTGCTAGCCCGTCCTCCTGCCGATAGACGGTCTAGCTGTTAGGCGCAGGGCCCACTGGCCCAGCGCCTAACATTTTTATTGTTTTAAAAAAATCAAAATCTGACCGTTTGATCTGATTGATTCAACGGTCAGATTTACTCCAACGGTAATATTACCGTTGGAGCCGAAAAATTATCATTTTAGTCTATAACGGCTAATTTTACCAATTTTCATATAAATACCCCCTAAATATATTTTTTCTATCATTTCTTCACTTCAAACACTCATTTCTCTCCCCCAAACTCTCTCAACTCTTAAAATTTCTCTCCATACTCTCAAATTACTTTTACTTCAATTTTTTTCCCTAAAATTATGGATTCCAACAATGAAAATATTCAATCCTCTTTTTAAAATAACCCATCAAAATTTGCCAGCTATCGATATTTTGAAAATAATCCATCAAATTTTTCCTCTTTCACAAACTATCAATTCAATCTCACCGCTTCATTTTCTCCATTTCCATATCAACTCGCACTTTCCAATTTTGGTAATTTCTAAAATTTTACGTTCAATCCTCTTTCACAAAATAATCATTTTTCACAAAATAATCCTTACATCCCCGTGTTGGATAGGTGCTCGAGGACGGGTTTCCAAGGAGATTCTCCTACTCCTGAAATGAACCCCTGAGCCCACTATTGATCTAAGCAATCTCGGCCCCGACGTTGGTACCAAATACAAAAAGTGGATCCTTTCACACGACGTCAAGTTGGCTAAGTGTTGGATCGCTATTTTCGAAGACCCCATAATGTCCAATGACCAAAACATCAACTCTTTTTGGAAGCGGGTGGTTGCACGCTTCAACTACGGGATGGAGGCAAGCAAGCAACGTTATGGGAAGGCCGTTAAAAATAGGTGGCACACACTCAACAAAATTGTCACCTTATTTAACGACATCTACAACAACATTGCTTCGACTTATCATAGCGGTTAGAGTGACGATATGATTATGGAGCGAACACGCGCTGTCTACTTGGTTGAGGCGAAAACCCATTTCCTCCACGATGATGTTTGAAAAATTTTACGGGATTATCCGAAATACAGGGAAGCATTGGTCATGGACCCCGAGGCTAGTCCAAAAAGAATCATGGTGAACGCCCCAGGCGCTTACACTAGCTCTGACTCCTTTGATCTCAACGCATCCAATCCTAGCGTCGAATGAGAGTCAACCTAAGAGACTCGCACAATGGGCCGAGATAAGGCCAAAGGGGAAGAGCTAAGAACCAAGCAAAAGGCGAAACACAACGTGCATGAGAAAAGAAAGTCGACATCAAGCGACGTCTCCGAAGTTGTGTTCATTTTGGACGACATGTTGTTCGAGAAAGAATTAAATCACAAAGCTTTCGAAATGGCGGAAGCTAATAGAAAGAAAGAAAAAGAACAACGACTCGAGATCGAACGAGAAAAAATGGAGTATCTCAAAAATCAACAGTGTAAGGAAGACATAGCGATATTCGACAAAGATACGTCGAACATGACTCCTGCGGCACGACGCATGCATGAATACGCTTGTAAAAAATTTGTAAAAAATATGGGTTGTAGTATTTTAATTTAATGTAATATTTAATATTTTATTTGTAATATTTTAATTTTAATGTAATTTTTTTATTTTAATTTAATTTTTAAATTTTATGAATTATTTTTATTTTAATGTAATATTTTTATTTAACGAATTATTTTTATTTGAATGAACTATTTTTATTTTAATGAATTTGAGGTAGAAATTATTAAATGAAGTAGTAGATAAAAATTGAGGGATTAAAATAAAATTGTGTTTAGTGGAAAGCTGAGTAAGCGTCTCGCAGGACTCTTAAAGTAGCTCCTAGATTACGGATGAAAAAACTGAGGGGTTAAGAACTGAGGTACTTTAATAAAATAATAATAAAAACGTTGAACAGGCGTCCCGCGATAAGACTTTAAAGACCCTAAGTTACGAGTAACATTAGTTAATGCCCGCACAATGTTTAAAGTTATTATAGTTAATATTTAAAAGAATTTTCCCAATCGATACTCTGTACCTGACATAAAAATTATTTATTCTTATAATATGTTTAACTGTGTGTTTAATAAATGGAGGTACCATGATTATTAATTATATATGCAAGCAACAATTAAAAATACTTAATATCAGTTGAGAAGATCATATATTCATTCATTACTTTTGGAAAGCGATGTGTCAAAATTCTCATATTGGCTAAGAGACGAAGTCAAAGATAACTTATAAGTATTCACTTTTCTTAACTCACTCAAACGCTTTTTAATAACAAAATCTTGTAGGTTCAAGAGTTCAAAACAAATAATATCTTAGATAGGTTGAGTCCAATTACGGAGTATAATTCAAATCAGTTATCAAGTTAAATTTTAAACTTCTGTTGACAACACATTAATACTTGAACTAGTTTTAAGTGCTCAAAAATTATTATTTTTTATGAGAATTCAATTAAGTTCTATGACCAACATTAAAAAATAAATTAATAAATCACTCATCTAAGATCTACCGTGAAGGTATCACCAATGTTGATGACAAAGACACCATGGCGAGGTCGAACAGTCTGCCAAACGTTGTTCGAGAAAACATCAAGACCTGCAACATGATCTTGGTGGAGAATGGTTATGGATGTTGGGTCGCAATGGGGTCCGGTTCCAAGAGTAACCTCAGGATTCTGACAAGCTGGATAAAAATTGCATCTCATTATAGACAGACCATCTTCAAAGAAATTCTGGTAGTGCATTCGATCCACCCCCAAGCTGATTGCCAATAGTTCAAGTAAGGCAAGCGATAATTTCATCATTGATTCACAATATTTTTTATAGATCACCCTGCAAAAAAAAAAAGGTAAATAATCACAGCATCAAGAAAACATTATTCTTAATACTAAATAATCATTGCACGAGTTTAATACACATTATTCAAAATTTCATGATCACATGCTTAATCAGTTTTACGCATGCATGGTGCGTTCACTAATTAAAAGAAAACAACGCTAAAATTACTATGTCTGCTCAAAATCCTTCCCCAAGGCAGATAAGAAGAAACCCTCCATATCCGGAGTAGAATTTTGTTGGTATCCAAAAGAGAATGTGTCTTTCCAAGGCAATTTAGGCCTAAACCGATCAGCATGGGCACCAGCAAAACTCCACCTATTGTCTCCAACAAAAGTATCCTGCTTCTTTTGCTCACTTGGACGCTTAAACATATAATTCATATGTTCATGAGCAAGATCAACAAGGTTGAGATCAACCCCATGATTGATCACTTGAAAAAATCCATGTTTCAAGCAAGCATCCCTAATCATGGAGGCAGCTTTCTTTGTTGCCTCGTCATCACCCCCAAGAAACCCCTCGAGATCCACCACTGGCGCCATCAAGTCTTGAGTGGCACCAACCAATTCCTCTTCTGGCCAAACGAATTTTTCTGGTACATTAGTTTGTTTTTCAACATTGATGAGTCAATAAATGTTGTTCCTATCCGATTTGAGTTGTCTAGTGGAGAGGACAAAAGGAGTGAAGCGGTACTTGAATCCATTGCCTGTAACACTCTAGACATGCACTGACACAAATGTAATGAAGGGCTTAACATTGCATTTATAGGATTCTCCGCTAAAGAGATAAGGATGACTTATAATTTGGAATAGAAACAAATTGAATTTGATACATATGTTGCCATATTTGGTTCACTTGTATTAATTTGGACACGGCATCCATATTTATAATATGCTTATCTCTAAATTTTTTGAAGCTCACATGTTTAGCTCACTTGTGTTGATTTAGGCATAATGTTTATATTAAATGTCCATCTTTTCAACTTTTCTAAGTATTTGTTAAAAAAAAACTGAAACCCGTTAAAATAATAAATTAAATAATTATAATATTTTCATATCTTGAATTTTTAAGAGATGCATATCTTGACCTAATTGTTCAAGATAAGGGAAAAATACTAAACTGTCCTCATAAAAATAACTTCACAATTTTCTTTTTTTTTTCACCTCTATTTTTATAAAGTTATTTTAGTAAAATATTTATTTTTGTATTCCTACATGTGTTTTAACAAAATATTAAAAGAAAAATGTTTTAACAAAATATTAAAAGAAAAAACATGCACTTTATAGATTATTCTAAAAAAGTTAACAAATAATTGAAAAGATTTTATGAAATATATTCATGTTATATCTTAACTATTTGATATCTTGTTTCGGAAAATATTTCAACTATATCTTGAATTCTTTTATCAAAGATAATTAACTTAACAAGCGCTACCTAAAAAAGATAAAGATAGCTGATAATTTTATGATGGAGACAAATTGAATTTGATAGATATGTTCCCATATTTGGTTCACTTGTAATAATCTGGACACAGAATCCATATTTGCGATATGCTTATCTCAAAAATTTTTGAAGCTCACACGTTTTGTTCACTTGTGTTGATTAAGCCATAATATCTATACACAAATTAAAATGTTTATTTGCAAGTAAGGGTTCAACTCTCAGGAATGATATTTATTTGAAGGAAGAAGAAAACCGTTAGTACTCTAATATTTAAAGAGATTATCAATACATAAAATAATAATACTCGTTTTCAAAATTCTTGAAACTGACATATTTTGCTCGTTTATAATATTTTAGACATATTATCTATATATAAACTAAAATATTTTTTACCAGGAAATATAAACCAAAATGGTATTATGGTTATCTCCTAAATTATTGAAGCTCCCATATTTTGCTCACTTGTAATAATTAGACAAAATATCTATATGTAAATTAAAATTCATATCTCCAAAAGCTCGGTTTTGGTACGTTCTACTAATTAGGATCGAAATCAAAATTGTCTTATTATAGTTCTACCAGGTTTTGAACAAAATCTTATACTATGTCTTTTTTTACTTAATCATGTGGTTCGCCTTGGTAAAGTTTGGTATTTGTACACATGGGACAATTTTTTCCAATTTGCAACCATATCGCGTTCTTTATTTTGCTTTTAAGTTTGGGATGTCGCATTTTATGATTTTTATTTTATAGAAACGGTTCAATTCAAATCAGTTTAAACAATAAATCATATTTGTCTGGAAAAGAGAGAGAGAGAGAGAGGGGTTTGAGGGGTCTCGTCGCAGTCCGTGACGTCTTCTCTCTCTGTCACTCTCTATCTCTCATTGTCTTCTCTCTCTGTCGCTCTCTCTCTCATCGTTCGTGACGCCGTCGAGATCGTGCCTCCGCCTTTGCTTCGTGACGTCTGCCAACTTCATTTGCTGAAAGGTCCGGGCGGTGGCTAGGGTTTCTGAAACCCTAGCTGCAACCTGCAAATCGAGGAGGAAGTTCAGAGATTTGTTCTCTGTGAAATGTTGTTTTCAGTCCCTGATTTTTTACATAATTACGAAATAGGCCTTAAAATTTTGCCTAATTCTTTACTGACTCCTGAACTTTTCCTTTTTCTTCTAAGCCTCTGAACTTACTGAATGTTTCTTTTGCTCCCTAAATAAGATCTGAAAACTAATTGAAATTTTTTTGAAAACTTGTTGAATTTTTTTAAAAAAATTATTCATAAAAATTTTAAATTCTTTTTTAATTATTTATTGAATACCTATTAAATACTATTAAAAAGTATATGAAAACCAATTGAATACTTTTTGAATTTGTTGAATTACCTACTAAATACTGTTTGAAACTTGATTATAATTTTATTTAATATTATTTGAAAATTGATTTGAATACCAAGCGAATACTATTTCTGAAAAAAAATTCATGCCAATCGAATACTATTTGAAAACTATTTTTAAATGAATATATAGTGAAGACGATTTAAAAGCTAATTAAATATTTATCCAATACTATTTAAAAACTATTTGAATTCAGATAATATTTAACTGGTATTTTTTATGAAAGTAAATTTGTGCAATTTACATTTTATGCTGGAATACTCACAAACATAAAAACTGGAGATGTATCCGAATGAAAAGAAGGGATAATTCATGCGCAACGTCGATCATGTAAATGTAATTTCCCCATCGTTTTTGCTTTAAAGCCTGAAGGACACAGCTTACCAGTTAAATGATGATAGCTTGATTTTCTGGCCCAAATTAATGCAACAAAATTGCAAAAGCAGCTAAGCCCAAATACATATGCTGGCACCTAAACGTAATTTTAGGCCCAAACATTTTGAGGAAATTACACCCCGATTACAGTTCGTTTTCCAAACCGATATATCAAATGTATCTTTCGTGGCATTTCATTAAGGACAATTACATTAGTGCCCCTCTATTTTGTTATAATCTGATATTATGTTTCTGTGTTTTGAAAAGGTTGTTATATCATCTATGATTTTAAATATAGTCGATTATAACTCAGTCAGAACTAACATGATAACATTTATTAAGACACTTTATTTTGTCCTGTTAATTTTGACATTGTATTTAAGAGCAGGGATACAATAACAATCTTTTCAAAATTTACGAACATAATCGCGAATTATGACAAAACACAGAAACGCTAATGTAATTGTCCATTTCATTTATTAGAAATATCATTGGCTCACTCTTATTTTATAAATATCATTTTGTATATGTTTTGGATATGCAATGAATATTTATATTTAATGAAATTTTAAAATTAATTGTTAATATAATGCACATATTTTTTATTGGTAAACCTTATTTTATTCATTCTTTCCACAAAGAAGTGATAAGTATTAATACAGTATACAGAGGATAAGCATTAATACAATATACATATGTATACGCTCTAATATTGGTAGACACTTTTTTTTATCAGTTTCTAGCAGACATTTTTTTAATCATTTCTAATGCACACATTTGCTATTTTTTGAAAATGTACCACCAAATGTTGATTTAGTTTGCAATAATAAAGAATATCACAAAAAATAATTATATTTTTGTTCTTTTCTTTTCAATTTCGTCAATTTATATAATTTATTTTTATAATATGTTACAAAATTATACATATAATGAGTTGCCAAAAAAAATTATACATATAATGGTTTTAAATAATCAACACCAAATAAAATAATATCACAACTGCAGTAACATATAAACTACAGATTTAATTCTCCTTCAAATCTAACCCACCCACCTTGTGAAACCCATCAAAGGTTTATTGTCTGATGATTTAATTGGTTGACTGTCAACTGATATAAGTTGAGAAAAACAAAAACAAAAAGCATGAAACTGCATGCAATTGCTTAGGCCCCTCCCCTAGTCCATTTCACTTTCATTTTCAATTACCTTTTGTGCCGAGAGACCTAGACAACCCTCGTGTTACGCACATTCCTGATTTCTGTTGTTGTCCCCCCATAATCGTACAGGCTTTTCAACCTATATATGTTATTTTTTTCCTTTATATAAATGAAATAATTTTCAATTTCTTGTATTTTTTCAGTTTTAAAAGAAGAATGCTAAATAGAACTAATAGATTTCTAATTTATTAATATAGAAGTAAAATTCATTATTAAAGAGTTAACAGTTGTAAGATCGATTTCTCGTAGGCGTAAATAAAATTATTTATGAAAAAACAATGCTAAATAGATAATAATGTAGTATTTTCTAGGAAGGATGTTTGTTTCGCCATTTGTTGACGTGGCAAGTTGGTATACTTACGTGAGATAGTATAATTGACACGATAATTAATCAGATTAATGTGACGTGGTAATAACATTCAACTCCACATTATTTTTGAATGAAGTATTTTATCAAAACACTAACTGTGCTAGAAATACTAAGTCAGAAAACTAAGATCTTTTTAGAAATGCTAAAAAACTATCTCTAAAATTATGGGTAGGTGGACTATATTGTATTGCAACATATGTAACAGAGACTTAATGATTCATATAAAGCCAAAAACCAAAAGTAAAGAAAAGGAAAACAATGATTTAAAAAAAATAAGAAAAGGAAAACAAAACTCATATCAGAATAGGTTAAAAACCAAAACACCTCCAGATTTCGGACACATTTTGTTTGTCTTCACCCTAATATTAAACTAAATATGGATCCTGTGCAGATCACTTTAAGACAAATACTACAGAGCCTGAGGGCAGAAGCAGATACACATGGAAACTTATAAATTATAAAATAAAGCTAGAATAGAGCTGTTAATCTCAAGAGATTTGGTGACGTAAAGAAGAGAGGATCCATTCGGTGAAGTTTTGCAAAGTTGACCCGTCAGTTCTATAGTATCTCTGGGTGAAGTGGAGCAATTCAGACCATGTGAAATCTGGGTACAATCTTCCTCCATCATTGCTTACAAGATCTCCGGCTGGTCTCACTATTTTGTCCTCTCTAGGACAAAGAAAGAATGATATGGATTTTTTTTTTTTACTTATTCACCAGTGCCCTATGTAGACAACTCTTGTGTTTTCCATTAGATAATGCCTATACACAGTCAACAGTTTTAGTGTAAATCAATTGCAAAAGACAAACAAAATAGAATCTGTTTCCTTTCTCTTTTTAATTTTTTGTTTCATTTAATTGTTATAATCTCATTTCAAACAAGACGACTTGTCCTACTTGATCAGAACGTGACACTACCAACAAATTATAGCATATAGAATAGACCAATAGCCTTTGAAGGAGGATTTTGATTCTAGTGATAAAACCAAATGCAACTAAAAAATAATAATAATTATATTTGAGAGTATTCTCAATGGTTTAAATTTTTTTAGTTTACCTTATGATAGATGGTTCAGAGTAGAGGTATTGTCGGTTTTAGAACCATCGGTTTCAGTTTATGAAATGTGAGAATCGAAATCAAACTATGGTTTCTACGATTTGGTCCGATTTTGGTTCGATTCTGTTTCGATTTTCACCTGTTTTAATTGGTTCAATTGATCGATTCAACCATCGGTTTGGTTTTTTTTTTTTAAATTTTATTTTTAATCTGTTATTTTATCTCGTCAATTTTTTTCTAATTTGTAAATTTTATTATATTTAATAATTAACTATATTACTAATAATACATTGTATTTCAAAAATTTTTATTAATAATTTTCAAACAAATTAACTATTATATTAGTAATTATATCACATAATTTTAAACAAAATTAGAAAAAAAATTCATTAAATTTTATTAGATGTCTTCACTTGTGACAGAAGAATACCGTGATTACAATATCGAATTTAATTATACAATATAATTATATAATAATTAAAAATATATGATAAATTAAAATACAAATAAAAAAAAATTAAACTTAAAATGATAAATTAAATTAAAAATTTTCTTAAAATAAATTTTAAAAATATAAGAACTAGAAATTCTTTCTTCCACTCCCCCTCATCTCCTTGGTGGAAATTGATTGAGTTTGACTTTCTTAAATTCTAATATTTTCAACTTCAAAACTTTCAAAAATTTTTATTTCCACCAAAATTTTTTATTATTTCAATTAATTAAATGTAATAAAATAATTAAATAACTAAATTAAATTATAGTAAAAATTAAAAAAAAATTGAAAAATGTAATTGTAAAAACTAACTTTAAGAAATATAAAAAACGTAATTACAATAATAAAATATATAAATAATTAATAAAAATAATTTATAGCAAAATAAATTTTTGAGAGAGAATGTAGAACAGATTGAGAGAGAAAAAATGGTGTAAAATTAATAAGAATAGGATAGAGGTATTTATAGAGTTCAAAAAATAAAAAAAAATAAAAAATGAAAAAATTAACAGTTGGAACCGCCGGTTCAAACCATCAGTTAAACAGATGATTCGAATCTTTTGTTCAAACCGTAGGTTGAACTGGCGGTTCGACGGTTTCTAAAAGGGTGAAACCGGAACCTAAACCGTAACTCTCTGATTTTGATCGACCAGTTCTGATTCGATTTTGATTTTGACCGGTTTTAACCAGTCCTATTTCGGTTCAATTTTCTAGTTTCGGTTCTAATTTTACAACTTTAGTTCAATGGTAGAGGCTTTATCCCGTGTATGCGCGACTCAGGTTCAAGATTTAGCATCTCCCTAATTTGTGCGGTAAATCTCTGAATATCACTGTGGATATATCCTCCGTTTGCTCCCAGCGGGTGTAATGATGACGTACCCCTTGGTTACCGCCAAGTAAGCGAACATTCCGCAGTAGGGAGTAATTACTTTCATGGTCATGTCTAAGAGAGATGTAACCAACATCAGTAGCCCCCAACTCCCCTTTTTGCTGACAAAAAAAATTCTTTTTTAGTTCAAATTATTTACAGATCATTCTTACATCAACATTTTATTACTCTCTTTCATTAAACTATTTTTCTCTAATAGTTTAAACTATTATTATACTCTATTATAATACTCATATCATATCAATTTTCATTTAATTCTCTTTTACAATATATATTATATAAAATATATTTTTTCACACAAAATATTTAATATTTTTAATTAGTGAAAATTTATATATTTTATAAATAATAACATAAAATTCATTTACTCAAAAATATAATTATTTAAAAATAAAAAATAAAATTTCTTTCAAATAATTAAAATTTAATACATATAAATTAGATTATTACAAATATGATATTGGCAATAATAAAAGTACAAAAAATAGGATTAAAAATAAATTAAAAAAGAAAAAAAATAGAAAAAATAGAAAATACCTTAAATGAAAAAAAATTACATTTCTAAAAATAAATTACTTCAAGTAAAAAATAAAAAATAAAAAAATTTAACCTTAAATAAAATAAACATGTTTAGAAAAAGAACTACAATAAAAAAAACATAGAAGAAGAAAAAAAAAAGTGATTGACCGTTGCAGTTTTAAAAAAAAAAGCCTTCAAGGAGATGAGTTTCCCCACTATGGAGGTTGAATGGGGAGGGAATCCACTGAATCCCATTGTAGATGCCTAATAATGCACAGACAAGAAAACAAAATATTGAATTCAGTGTTTTGAAAACCCACCACGAATGTGTCACCAATGTTGATGACTAGGGCACCTTGACGGGGACGAACAGACTGCCAGGCGTTGTTCGCAAATAATTCTAAACCTCCAACATGATCTTGGTGAAGGATGGTTATCGATGTGGGGTCGCAATGGGGTCCGGTTCCAAGGGCAAGCCCTGGATCTTGACAAGGTGGGGTAAAAATTACATCTCATTATTGATGAACCATCTTCAAAGAAATTTCTATAGTGCCTTGGATCGACCTCCAAGCTGATTGCCAGTAGTTCCATTATAGATGGCGATAATTTCATCATTGCTTCACAATATTTTTGATAGGTTATCCTACAATGATCAAGAAATTCTTTACAAAAATGTATTACCAGTTTTCATAATGATTTACCAAACAACAAAAATGGTCTCCAGTACAGAAGTTAAAAGCTAGGTTCGGCTTGGTATAAAAAAAGAGCAGTGTACTCAAAGAGTTGCATAATATTCTTACCCTGTCTGTTCAAAATCCTTCCCCAATGAAGATACGAAGAAATCGGCCACGACAGGGTTGGAATTTTCTTGATACAAAAAGGAGAATGTTTCTTTCCATGGAAGATTAGACTTGTAGAGATCAGCATGAGCACCGGAAATCCCCAAAATCTGCTGCATCCAATGGACCGTGCCCGTAGCTTCTGTTCGATTGGAAGCTTAAAAATATCTTCCATTCGTTCTTCAGCAAGACTAATGAGATTTAGATCAACTCCATGGTTGATGACCTGGAAAAAGCCATGGTTCATGCAAGCAGCCCTAATCATGGAGGCAGCCTTGTGTGTTGCCTCTTTATTACCACCAAGAAACCCATCAAGATCCACCACAGGCTCCATAAGCTCTTGATTGGCACAGACTGTGTCTCTTTTTGGCCAAACAAACTGTTTAGGGACGTTGGCCTGTTTGTTCAAAATGGATGAGTCAATGAACGAGTTGACTATTTGACCTGGGATTTCTACGAGAGACGAAGTCGTTGAATCCATTTTGAATTACAAAAGCAAAACATGCACACAAATGAAGTGAAGCAAAAAGCATTCAATTTATAGAGTTCACTTCTTAAAAGACATAGAGACATACTGTATCATAATACTGTTCAATTTATAGAGCCAACGGCAAATCCAAAAAAATTTAACGGGGATGTCACAATTAACACTGTATTATATACTTACTTTGTTTCATAATAATGGTTTGTTTTATATATATGTACACACAAATTAAAAAAGAGAATGCAAATTTCACAAATATTCTGACTAAAACTATATATTTAGTTATAATTAAAAAAATCGCATTAGAATTTGAAAATAGATAAAAATTAATATCGGTGATATTGAAATTTTATTATAAAATTAATATCAAAAATAAAAAGTAAACCAAATTTTTAGAAGAAAGAAAAAGAAAAATTAAACTGTTAATTTGAGTCGCAGAGAGTATATGTGTATATATAAATGGATAAATATTTATATCATTAAAATAATTTATAATAATGTTAGTCTTGTCATAAAATATTTGTTTATATATGTAAAACTATTTTGTTGAGGTGTGTCATTTAACAAGTAAATTCTTTTGAAGGGTTTCAATTTATCATTTTTATCACAAAATTGTGAAAAATTACATGAAAAATGGTTTACTCACTATAAATTTGATATACATGTAAAAATGGCTCTATATAATACAGTGTTAGAGACAAATTGTATTTTGGATAAAAAGTTTGCAATAGTACCCACTCATAGTGTTTTGGAAGTAATATCTACATAAAATAATTGTTTTTATAATTTTATAACGGATTGATGTAGCAGTTTTGTAGTCTTTAACATTAAATAATTAAAAGTATAATTCCTTTTTTTTAAACATTGGGGCTATAAGATCAAAGTATAATTGTTTATAATTATAATGCCGTTGAATTAAATGAGACAACATGTAATAATTATATATTAACTAGATTTCAATTTTTTCATGAAATGCGGGAGGGTTAAAAGATAGTGCACAAGGACATCTCAATTAAGTTGATACCTCAATAATACCGTGCTTCTAAACTCAAAATATTATTAATAGAAATAAGAAATTCATTATAAAATAACAACAAAAAAAAGACTACAAAAAACGATAACACTCCCTAAAACAAAAGTCATCATACAACCTTCATAAAAAAAAATGTGTAGGCTGACATTTCAGTCTCTTAGAGAGTCTTGGTCTATATTTAGCCTGCTTATTAGAGTTATTCCTGACTTTTCGAAACGAAGGCGTAATCCACGTACCTTCCTCCTCCTCATCCACATCAGGCCATGAAGTTGGCGTCATATCTCCCTTGTCCACCTCAGTGACACCTGCACTAAGTAGAATTAGCACCAACAGAAGCATGCCCTATTTCAGAGCTGTCGTGATCACCAGTATTACCCAATAAAATCACAACATGTTGCTCCTCTAAATTCACCTGTTGTAGAGACAAATTATCCACTCGACCACTATCAACACAAAAAGCATTCTCAATAACCAACTGTTCAACATGAATAACGTCACCACATCGTGGGGAGTTTGTGCCAGCAGGCCACACTACATATTATTTAACAACATATTGAGGGTTAAAAGAAGGACCATTAGAAACTTCCAACGACACCTCCAAAGGCCACTTCACATTTAATGACTTAGGGTATTTTTACTATGAAAAGTATGGAGTATATATTAAATTAGATAACTACATTTAATGACTTAGGTTATTTTTTTATTTTCTTTTTCTAAAAGGCCACTTCACATGCCTACTAACCTAAGTAGGTTCGGCCAACAGATATAGTACTTGTTTTTACATTATAACACTTATAAATATTAAGATATGAAAGAAACTATTTTGGATATTTATATCATTTTCTCAATTTTAAATTGTTATAATTATTAGATAATTAATTAATACAAATTTTTATTTTTATATGAATTTAAAATTATTCGGATAAGTATTTATTTAGATAATTATTTATTTCTATTTGTGTTTAATAATATCTAACACAAAAATATTTATTTCTATTAGCATAACTAATTAATATTTTAGACATTGAATTTACAATTGTTCAGATAAGTATTTATCTCTATTCGTGTTTGACAATGACTAACACAAAATATTTCGCTATTAGCATAACTAATTTTCTATTTTATCAATAAATTTAAATTAAAAATTATGATTAGGATAAACTATTATCTGAATATTGTTATTGTGTAGTATATCTCTTTTATTATGGATATTCATAGTAATAATATTTCATTTTACATTTAAAGATTGTGGTTACATGTAATGTAGTAATATCATTATATGTAACGTATTAAAAAACATATTCAACTTATCAAAAAAATTAAGCATATTCGATTAAATTTTTTATTACATAATTTTTTCCCTTATTTTATGCTATAAAAATTTACTATTAAAATTTAAAGGTATATATTTATATTAATAATAAATTATAAATAAAAAGATTTTAATAATATATAACACACGTAAATCGAAGGCTAATTTATCTAAAAAGTTATGACAGAAAATAAATAAGACAAGAAGTCATCTATTAACCATACTGCATTAAAATCTTCTCCCTCCACCCCAGGAATATATATATATATATATATATATACTGAACTAAATTTAATAACAACTACTCCCCTCAAAACAATCATATTTTTTTAAATGCTATTCTCGGAATTTTATTCATTTAGGTCCAAAAAATCTATAAAAAAAGCTAGAAAATAAAGTATAAGAAAAAAAAAACTTATGAACCTAAGAAAAGAAGGAACTACAAAGAGTAAAAAAATACCTATATTAAACTATAGATCTAATTGAGTGGTCTTCTTAGACAAGCTTTCTTCAACCAAATCAAAATTTAAATAATGAAATTAAAATTTAGATTCAATATATACAAAATTTCAAAACCATTTAATAGGAACAGTCCAGATAGATCAATAGGAAACTTTTCTTTAGTCATTATAGTTATAAATATTGATATTGGAGCTAATCATTGACCGTTAATGCTAATGTGGTTTCTTTTTCTTTTCAAATATATGTCCCCCACCCCACCCCATATATATATATATATATATATATATATATATATATATATATATATATATCATAAAGCGCAATGAATATTCTAAGCAATTAATTTAAATTATAAATTTGCCCAGCTTGTTTATTGAGATAAATTTGACTTCATATTACTAAAAGTTTTATAACTTCAAGAACTATATTGAGTTAAAACATTTTTTTCCGGTTACATAAACATTATAAGGTTTACAATTAAAAGTTTTTATTGATTTCACTTAACTTTCCAAGACAAAATCTAGCAATCAATATTTATGAAACTCAAGAATTGAATTGATTAATTAAAAGTAATATTATAATTTTGTTATAATTAGTGGAATGATAAAAAAACGTATCTATATTTTAATACATTCAAAATAGAAAATATTCCTATAGTATTGAATCAGAGAGAATAATATATTTATTTTTATAAATTTTATATTGCAAATAAACTCGAAATTGATCTTCAAAAAAACCTCGAAATTGTGCCCTACATAGGAAACATGCTAATTGCTACCTTCGACTTATTTTATAATAGTAGTAGATAATCCTACTGATTGATAGTATCATGCGATTAGAACTTGTGGATTAGTGAGATCTTATTAATGATGCTTTTTTTTTGCCTTTCCTTTTCATTGGAACTACTTACTTCGACGTCTACATTCACCGCACAGTTAATTGAATAAACTTCGAATTCTCCAAAATGTTTTGCAAACAATATCAAATCATACCAAGTATGCTAAGACATAAACCTATACTAATCCAAACAAAACAAGGCCACAAAATCCAAGGTTCCTCGTTTGTTTCCGCCTCCAGTGCAACTATCAAAAGCAGTGGCAGAACCAAGATTCTGACTAAGCAAGAGTCAATCTACTTAACCAGAATTCTAGTTATACTGTATTACCAAACAAATTCTTATTTTATTGTCTATAAATTAAACTTACCAACAAGTAAAAAAACAACAAAAAAAAACCAAAAAATCATGTAAACAAATCATGCACTTTTAGGCCTCTAAGCTCAATTTATTGTACCAAGTTGCTAACTAATTCATCAGTGTTCGGCACAACAGTAGTTATATGAAGGAAGGTCCTCAATTTCTGCATGCCAAACTGCTGCACTATGATGATAAGAAAAAAAAAAGAAAAAAAAATAACTGAACCAATGTGCAAACTCAGAAGGACACAAAAAGCTCAAAGAAAAAAAGAGAAAGTCCAAAGGGCAAAACGCCCCACAACAACATTAAGCACTGCAGATGAGTCATTAACAAGCTCCTAAATGCAATACCTTATTCCTTTATCAGTCTTTAAGAACATATCCAAAAAAAAAGGAAGAAGAAGCAGAGGCTCAGTATCCCCCTTGCAAGGGTTCTTGTCAGCTACTAAAGCAGGTCAACCAAAATGCTAGAAGAGCCAAAAATGTTTCAATTACCATACGTATGGCATCAATCAGTAAATTTCCAGTGCAAAAACACAACCAAATTCCTAATACAAACCAAACCGATCAAACTAAAACATTTAGATGAACCAAACCAAAACATATTTCAGTTTATTGGGTTTTTTAATTCAGTAAATTCGTTTACAAAACAAATCTCAAATGTTAATATCAATGTATATACTATCATCCATTAATTGAGCACAAACAGCACATAAGCAATAAAAACCATACATTTGATCATTAAATCACATAAACAACGTTGAACCAAACATTTAACCACACATTCATCAACATTAATCCACAAATTCATTCTTGCACATCCCAGTCCACAGACAATACAAACAGAAGTCATCTTCAAGCTATAACAATTAGAAGCCATCTCCAAGCAGAATCGACTATCCCTATCTAACAAAATAAAAAAAAAATTGTGATTGAATAAAGAAAATTGACTTGCCAGGGTGGCAATCGGCAGGATGTCGGAGGAGGAGGCGAGGTGGCGGCATGGTCAGTGGACAGTGGCGGTGAAGTCTGGAAAGAGTGGGTCGAGACGAAGAGAGAGAAATTGAGAGAACCAAAGAAGTGGAGAATAGGTATAGGTTATGTTCTGTTTTCGTGTTCTGATTTGGAATAAGAGATCAAATCATTTTGCCTTTGTCTTTTTTTTTTTCTTAAAGAGCGCCGTTTCGTCCCACTCTTCTATTTTTTTTAAGTGTGTCGTTTCGCCTCACACTTTTTTTAAAAAAACCAGCTTGTCTCTAGCCTCGCTCTCCTCCTCACATCTGCGACACACACAGCAGGTGCTGGGCTTCAACACCTACAACGGGGTGGAGCCGTGCCGAATGACGGCTCTCATGGCTCTCCTTTGACGGAAGCAGGTGCCTCAGGCCCTTTCTGGTCCTCATATGGCTCCGCTCCTGATCAAAAGTATCCATTTATCAAAAGAAATAATGATAAAAACTATCAAAGTATTCAATTTTGTATTAACACAATATTGAAGGAAAAACATTTGATCATTTCATGTGTTAGTATTTTTTTTTTCAGTGAGAGTTGTAATTGAAAGTATGATAAAAGTATTCATAGTATGAACTTATTAGACTTCTTTTTTTTGTTTTGGGTGCACAATCAACTGCTGGAATAATTTACTATTAGAGGTCTCATCCCCCTTATCCATTAGTCAAATAAATATTGTTTCTACCAAATGGTACAAACTAATCAATTGAATATACCAAAGAGTGATTTGGCTTGTTGCCTTGGCTCACAACTTGCTAATGTCTAGGATTTGATCACTTGAATGCATGTATGGGGGAGAAAAAAAAAAGCAAAACAAAATATGGATTTATCTCGCCTTTGTTAGAGGCACAAGCTAAAAACCATCTCAGTTGGATCTAATTAATTAATCTTTAGTACTGTGATATCAAACCTGGACCAGAAACTGTATATGTATAGTCATTTATGGCCGCTGCAGCATCATCAAGATTCTCAGGCATCACGAAAAAACAAAAAGCGGATGAAAAAATCTGCTCATCAATTGGCTCTTAGCCTTTTGCATCGGCATGTGAATCTTGAAGATGATGCACCTGCAAACAATGACTGATATTGACGATGATGGTGAATATGGGTTGTCGCCGATGATTCTCCAGCAAACGATCCTCGAGGAATAAGAAAATGAGTCGGATTGGACTGTGATCGGTACAGGAAATAGTTGTACAGAATTTATATGTAGAGAGAGAGAGTTTCATTATCGTCACTTGCTCTTGCCTAACTTTTACATTGATAGAGAAGAAAAAGTAAAACCACTAGTAATTGCAGACCATCAATCTGCTACAGCCCCCTCCTTGGCCTAGAATTTTTTTTTCCTTTTCAAATTCCTTCCATCAATTTCCCCAAAGACATTGATTGCCATAAGAGAATATGGGTATAATTAATCAGACTCTATACTATATCTCACTCGTCAATATAAAATTTTAGATGAAAAAGGTTTTTGATATGGTGTCAGATGATCAAACAGCCTGATTAGTTAATTCAAACTCAAAGACTTTCACTTGAGAAGGCATATAACAACATAAGAACAAGTAATTATAATAATATACTTCTTCGTACAAGTTAGTTAATTCATTTGACAATTTTCTATCAACTAAAACCGATATTCTTGTTAAAATAGGCAATAAAAAGAATAGACAATCACTATCTTAGCAAGCGAACATCAACAAAGTGACTTGCGACAAACGATAAAGTAAACGATGAATCGAAATAGTATTAAAAAGCCATAATTAAAATCTTGAAGAAGCTTTTTCTTTTGTTACAGCTGCCTAAATTTCTGGTATCTATAGATGGGATTGTGCATGGTGCAGTACATCATGATATCTACGTCTATATGTTGGAAATCTTTATAATGAACTACAGAAAGATATCCTATGAATAGCATTCGTGTCGTATTTTTCTTGGACAATATCTCTCCTGAGAGTACATAAAAAAAAAAGAGGCCCCCCTTCTCCTTCTTCTTCGTGCCCTAATAGCTATGGAGGAGAGGAAGAGAAAGCCCTAGAAATAAGAATGAAGTGTTTTTGGCCGAGATGACCGACATGAGGATCCAAATCGAATTTGTAATATTTGTACCAAATAGAAAGAGACCATAACATGTGTGACAAACTGTCTTTTCTACAATTAGGGACACAATTTTGTTTTGTTTTTATTTTAATACATGCTTGGCCTACTTGTACCATCCCAATCACACGTTAATTAATTATTTGTGTTTCGTTGCCAATTTGTCATTAACATTATTGTTTATATTATCTCGAAGAGAAACCGTTTGAAAGGACGTTAACACATGATATGCTCCGTGGAGTTTCCAGTCTAGAGGTTTAGCCACATACTATATTACGACTCATTTTCGGAATCATAACCGACATACAAGGTGAACTATTTATAGGAGTTCGGTCCATCTTGCACAAGCTTTATAGGATCATAAGCTCTACCCATTCATTTATTTATAAAATATTTGCAAAAAAAATATATATAAGTATATGAAAATAATATTTACCAGATATACATCTCAAAATGTAATATATGAAAATATATACAAAGTGATCTAACCTTAAAATAGTGTATAAAAGTCAAATACACAAATCTCATAACCCTACAGTATATCGGAATAGAGCATCGACAACAAAAGATGTAGCCCGACAAAAAGAGCGCTACTAACCAAAAATATATGGGTCTCACTAGACTGAGAGATGTCCAAGGGTTGCTAAATCGAAATCAACCTATAATCATAGAAACATGACAACACAGAGAAACAAAGGGGTCAAATCCAGTGAGTAAGGGACAACACTCCAGATTGTCTCATACGTGTCTCACAAAAACTAGTTTGAAAACCATTTAAAACTATCACATGCAGTATACATCAAGTATACATATATGCACACTATATACATAGCATGATTTTCAGGAAAACGTCTCTAAAACGTTTGCACCAAAAGCAAACACATACACTTTGGTAAAATACTATCCATAGTATTTCATTTTCCTGAAAACATCATATACTTATCATGGGACCATAGAAACCGTGGTGTGGTCTATGTCACTCTCCCACCATATTATGATCAGGGTCATGCCGCTGATCCATAATCCAATCATGTACCGGCTATGGTAGCATGGCTACCGTCTACCTCGATAGTTAGGTATCAATATACGATGGTACACCAAAGGCTACGCACCCCGTAGCGAAGGTATCCCACAACCAAAAACA
>CAODLS010666220.1:0-10601 GCA_948243855.1 Flueggea neowawraea | reverse complement strand
ATATGGCCCTAGAGGCTCTCTCTCTTCGACCTCAGGCCAACATAACGCGCCATCTCAATACTCGAATGGTATGAATTGTTATACGCAAACTCTACCAATGACAAATGAGAATCCCAACTCCTATCAAAATCCACAGCGTACGCCCTTAACATATCCTCCAATGTCTAAATGGTACACTTGGATTGACTATCGGTTTGCGGGTAAAATACCGTACTAAAGTCCAATTGAGTACCTAACTCTTCCTGCAGCTTACGCCAAAACTGTGAAGTAAACTGCGATCCTTTGTCAGACACTATGGAGGCTGGCACACCATGTAGGCACACAATCTGATCGACGTATAACTTCACCAATCGTGCCGCTCCATATGTCGTCTTGACAGGCAAAAAATGTATCGATTTTGTCAATCGGTCCACAATCACCCAAATGGAGTCATAACCCGAAGATGTCCTCGGTAACCCCACCACAAAATCGATCGTGATGTGATCCCACTTCCACTTTAGAAGAGGTAAATGCTACATCAATCCAGAAGGACACTGGTGTTCAAACTTAACTTGTTGACAGGTCAAACACTGACTAACAAACTCAGTTATATCCTTCTTCATCCTGACCACCAATAGGATTATCGAAGATCTTGATACATCTTGATGCACCCTGGGTGTACAGAATAGGTGGAGTTGTGACCCTCAGTCATAATCTCCTCGCGTAATCCACCAGACGATGGTACACAAAACCTCGTCCCAAACCAAAGCACTCCTTAATCATTAATGTTGAACCTAGGTACACCAGACGATTTGACTTTATCAATCAGACTCTGTATCTCAGAAACCTGCTTTTGAGACTCTCGAATACGATTCAACAGTATAGGTCTCGCCTCAAAGTGACCAAACAGAACTCTAGAGTCATCCAACTGTAACCTGACTCCATCTTCAATCAATCTCTGCCATCCAGCCACTACTGATCGTCTCTCCACTACGATGTGAGCTAAACTCCCCATCGACTTCCTACTCAAAGCATCGGCCACGACGTTCACTTTACCATGATTATATGATATAAAACAATCATAATCCTTTAGCAACTCCAACCAACGTCTCTGCCTCAAGTTCATGTCTCGCTGCCCGAATATATACTTCAGACTCTTATGATCCGTGAAGATCTCAAAAGTCTCTTTGTACAAATAATGCCTCCAAATCTTGAGTGCGAACACAATTGTCGCCAACTCTAAGTCATGTGTCGGTTAATTCTGCTCATGCCTCTTAAGCTATCTCGATGCATAGGCAATCACCTTGTCATGCTACATCAACACACAACCCAAACCAACCCTCGAGGCATCACAGTATACGACAAATCCTCCAGAACTTGATGACAAAACCAACACTGGTGCACTTGTCAAACACCGCTTTAGCTTTAAGAAGCTATCCTCACATCTATCTGACCATAATAATTTGACTCCCTTTTTCCATTAGCCGAGTCATAGGAGCTGCAATCCTGTAAAAATCCTGGATGAAACCTCCTATAGTATCCAGCTAAACCAAGGAAACTCTGAATCTCGGTAGCGGTCTTAGGCCTCTCCTATTGAAGTATTGCTTCTACCTTCTTCGGATATACCATAATCTCATCCTTAGACACCACGTGTCCTAAGAATGCCACTTGATCGAGCCAAAACTCATATTTTGATAACTTTGCATATAACTGATGCTCTCGTAAAGTTTACAAGACTAACTTTAAGTGGTCCTCATGATCTTCCCTACTCCTCGAGTACACCAAAATATCATCGATAAAAATGATGAAAAACTGATCCAAGTATGGTCTGAACACTCTATTCATCAAATCCATAAATGTCGTTGGTGCATTAGTCAAACCGAACGACATCACAAGGAACTCGTAGTGACCATACCTAGTCCAAAAAGTCGTCTTGGGAATGTCCTCCCCTCTAATCCTCAACTGATGATATCCCTACCTCAAGTGGATCTTGGAAAATCATTGTGCACCCTGCAGTTGGTCAAACAAATCATCTATCCTCAGAAGCAGATATCGGTTCTTCACTGTCACCTTGTTCAATTGGCGATAGTCAATACACACACGAAGGCTTCCATACTTCTTCTTAATAAATAACACCAGAGCACCCCAAGGTGAGACGTTCGGTCTTACAAATCCCTTGTCCAGCAAATCTCTAAACTGTGCCTCTAGCTCCTTCAACTCTGCTAGTGCTATCCGATATAGTGGAATCGATATTAGATCAGTACCAGGCTGTACCTCTATCACGAACTCAATCTCACGCTCAGATGAATGTCCCGATAACTCCTCAGGAAACACATCTGAAAACTCTTGAGCTATCGGTACATCTTCCACTCTCAACTCTAGTCCTGCGGACTCAGTCAACACAAAAGCTAGATATGCCTCAAAACCTCAGCGAATCATTCTCTCTGCTCTAGCGGCTGAGAAATAACCCCAAACAACACTGTCTCATTCACCCTGATAACATAACTCAGTCTGACCAAGCGTAAAAAACATACTCTCTTGGCAAAGTAATTCAAAGTAGCATGCCACTTCGAAAGCCAATCCATGCCAAGAATGACATCGAACTCACCCACATCTAGTAAGATGAGATTGACTGCTAACTCATGCTCATCAAACGAGATTATGCAATCCCGAACCTCAAAATCAATCACTAATTTGCTGCCCAAAGGTAATGAAACCTCTAGCAACTTGTCCAATTGATGTAACACCAATCCCGGTCGCTCAATAAAATATGGAGTGATGAATGAATGTAATGCACCAGTATCAAATAAAACATAAACAGAAACACCAGGGATGAGTAACGTACCAGTCACTGCAGCATTGGAGGTTTGCACCTCCTGGTGAGTCAAATGATAAACTCTGGCCTACCCACTGGTAGCAAAACTAGACCACGACCACAGCCCTGCCTAACCTGGCTACAGGCTTCTGAAACTACGGCGTCTCTGTCTGTGCCTTTGTCATTTCCAGTACTAGTAGCGCTCGAACCTTCCGCTACCGATTGCACTGACTGTGAACCCCGTTTCAGATGACACTCAACAACCTTGTGCCCAGGCTGCTTACAGTGAAAACAGAGACTTGTAGCCTTGTGGCAAATACCAGGATGACTCATTCCACAAGTCCCACAAGGTGTACAAAAGCCTCTTGAGCTCTGTCCTCTGGTACGCCCAGTCGGTTATACCACACTGCTACTCTGAGAATCCCGACTTGCCTCTGGCCCCCAAAATAATGTCTACGCCTATGCTCAAACTGAATCCTCTGGCTACGGCCTTGCTGACCATCAGTTGTACCCTCCGTCTTTGCCTTTATGGGCTCATTTGGTTGTCTCTTGTCTTGGTATTCCATACTCCTCACAGCCTCAGATATCTGCGATACGGTCAACAATATCTGAGTTGCTACCACCCTCCTAATCTTCAGCATTAACCCGTTCAGAAACTTCCTAGCTAAAGCCTCCTCACTACGTGCCCCAGCCGGGGCATATATGCGCAGCTCCTGAAATCTATCATCATAATCAATCACAGTCATGCCCAGTTCCTGATGGAACTCGCTGAATTAGTCTGCCCTCCTATCTCTCTCACTCAGAGAAAAAACAGACAAAGTGAGCTCCAGCTTAAACTCCTCCCAAGAAAATACCATGCGAGTCCTCTGCTCCTACCACCATCTGGTAGCTATGCCATCCAAAAAAAATGATGCTAATATGACCCTCGCAGCATCATTTATGAGGTTCATAACCTCAAAGCACTGCTCTACAGTGAATGTGCAATCGTGGGGATTCTCTCCCAATTTGCCCAAAAATCTCAACAGAGAAAGCTTCATAAATCTAGCGAGGCGAGCCTCGGTATCAGACTGTGCTACTACAACAGGTGCAGGTGCAACTACCTTTGGTGAGGGTGGAGGAACTAGCAGAGCTGTAACCACTGGCGGAGCTGGCTGACTCCCAGCCCCCTGACTAGCCAATAACGCCTCCACACGAACCAGAACCTGCATGAACTGCTCAAAGGTGTCCATCAAACCTGCGGGTGGTGGTTGTGGTGCTGGTGCAGCAACCTCCGGCACACTAGCCGTGTTATGATGATCGGCAACTAACTGAGCAGCGACCTCTAATGGCACATGCCTAGGCCTCCCACGGCCTCTACTGCGACCTCTACCACAGCTTCTACCCCTAAGAGAATGCATATCTACAACAAAGCAATAATCATATGCAGGTGCCAATATGCATGTAACAACCATAGTACCAGAACGAAGGTCAAAGAACACACAGAGGCAAATCAGACAGACTCAATCAAAAATACTTATTCTCCACAATGAACCTAGACTATACGAAAACCTAGTTCTCTGATACTACCTTTGGTATCATAGTACACACATACTCAAGACTTATGAAACTTAGGCTCTGATACCACCTTTGTCAGGATCCGTTGTCGGACCCGCGACCGACGTACGAGTCGAACCATCTGTGAAAGATCGGTCCAGCTCGCACAAGCCTCAATGATTCAAAAACTATACCAACCATTCATTTAACATTTTAATAAAACCATTTCATGAGAAAATCATATATATATATATGTGTGTGTGTGTGTGTGTGTGTGTGTGTGTGTGAAATCAATACAAAGCGATAGAATCACAAATCCAAATACCCTAAAAAAACCCAAAACTAGTAAACTCTGTAACCTAACAACATCTCGGTGGGGAGTTCTAAAACAAAGATGTAGCCCAGTCAAAAGGGCGCTACTAACCAAAAATGTGTCGGTGCCTCACTGGGCGAAGATGCTATCAATCTTTTCAAAAACAAAGCAGTGAATAATTTATGTATGTATGTATGTACATCAATCTTTTAAAAAACAAAGCAGTGAATAATTTATTCACATAATCCAATTATTTAATTAATCGATCCTTAAATTAGTCTGGTTTCAAATATGTGTTAGACACATCAAAAACAATATATAGTTTCGAGACACAACCTATGTGTCTGATGCGGTCATCCACTCACTTGGATTTCCAAAGCTCTATGAACCAGTACCACTGTCAGGTGGCTGATCCCGATGACATGTGCAGGAAGCTGCAATAATATCCGAAACAATAACAGATCAGAAACAATAACGAATGAGACGTTGGTACTGTGGTTGTATCAAAAATCATGTACATGCATATGGAAATGTGGACCCTCAAAGTCGCTCAAAATATAATCTGAAAGTAAATTCATCACTTTCGACCCAAAATTCAAAATCTACGTAAAATTATAGTTTAGTCCCCGACCAGTGTGAAATTACGTTTTAGTCTCTGAGACTCGACAAATTTGTAAAACAGTTCCTGAGGTGTCTTGAGATTACCAACTCGCATTTCATAAGTCAAAATTCTCAAATTTTATCCCGAACTCTCAAAAATCGCGAATTAGTTTTTGACTCAAAAAATTACAAGTTAGTCCCTACACTTTCAAAAATAACAAGTCTATACCTCGGCTTTCTAAAAATTACAAAATCTGTCTACGACAAAAATTATTTGCAAAAACACCCCAATTCTGCCGCGACAGAAAAGTATTTGCAAAAAGGCCAAAATTTCGCTCCGCTCGATACCCGATGAAATCGGAGACACATCCCGACTCAAATTCATCCCCTGAACACAAATCCAACCTCAGAATTTGCAAATAAACATCACAATTAACTCAAAATCACCAAAACTGAACCCAAACCTAGTTCTTCCAAAAAGTCACCAATTTCTTTGATTCAAAGCTTGAATCATGCCAAGAATTATTTTTGGAAATTATTTTTCAAAATAACTTGTTTTAAAAACATGTAAATATGGTTCTAATTTAGATAATTGAGATGAGATTCCAATTATTTAGGTAATACGCTAGTATGTACATGCCAGTTTATTTATAATTAGTTATAAATATTACGAATGAGGTAAAACCATATTACATTGAATATAGTGTGAATTAAGAAAGAATTTACATGACTCCAAAAGAGAGTATTTTGGGAAGACAGTGGCCATAAATGAAAAACGATTGTGCATTAAGTGCGCAAAGCGTGATGAAGGTTTTACCATTTCATAAACGATTATGAATTCTCATCACAAATATTAGCTAAGTCATTGGTCCATACTAGAATTTCATAGAAATATGATCTCCTAAGGTCATTGAAAGCCACTTAGAGATTCTAGAAAGTAAAAATGTATTAAAATTGCTTTGTCCAAAATTGATCCATGGTCGCAAAAAAGAGGTCATGAGAAGTGAGAGACCTACTTTATAGTCGTATGATTTATGGAATTCTCGTTAAGTTGGCACGACGACTTACGAATCTTATTATAACAAGTTGAAAAAGTCAATTGTGTATCCAAATGGTTGACATAGGCTAAATATTATATTCGTGTAGTATTATTTTGGGGATATTTAATATGCATTGTTCATGTGTTAAATGTTGCCCAATGTTGACGTATATGCATTAACATTGAGATTGATTGTTTGGATGCATGTTGGTTCAATAAATGAGGTGTGTTTCATTTATTGTTTGACTTATTGTTGTGCTAATTTTCCTTAATTTGATTTGCAATATTTTTTGTACATTGAATATATTGTCCAATTATTGAGTTTGTCTTAATAGTTTAGGTAACCAACATGGATTTTTCTAAGTCGAATGGACTTTAAAAGTGAATCTAAATAGTTATTATTTATTATCTATAAAATTAAATATAGTATGGTTGATTATTATGATTGAGATGGTAATTGTGCACCTAGTGTACTTTTCGATTCGAAGCTTAATAAGAGGCTATGCTAGTTTATTTTTGGTTGGATGGTAAACATATGTGTATTGCTTTGACTTACTTGTGTGCAATTATGTTTGGTTGTTTGTCATATTCACTGCTTGTAAAGTCGTTTGATGCCAAGCCATACAATGACGTATGTTAAGCTATGTTGAGTGTAGACAATCATGAATATTAGATTGTGGAAATCTAGTATGTGATCTAAGAATGAAAGCTCGTGTCCTTTTGAACTAAGTTGTGACCAAATTCAATGAGTAAAATACCACTCAATACATTTTGGACAAAAATGTCTTTTAGATGTGGAAGTGAGAAATTCCATTGCATCCATCAACCTGTAAGTAAAAGATATAGTCATTTGGCTATTTTGCAAGTATCAAGATGCAATATTTTTGCAAGTTGCATTTAGGAGCAATTAGTTATCGTGACACTAACTATAGCTCATAGTCTTTGATGATCGATGCTAATACTTGTTTAATAGATGCCCTAATCAGGTGAGTAGAGCATAAGGTCTACATGATTAGAGAATTAGTTATGTTGATCATAGTGTGATCAAGGACAAGGTCCAAAAAGTTATCCACTTCTTGCCTAGAACTTAGGAGCAAATCAAGGTATACCTAACCCACATTTATCTCAAACATGAGATTGTGAGGAATTTGACAATGTCTTATTTTATTGGATAAATTCCAATACATAGGCAAGGAAATAGGTTTAAGAACCTAAGTCCTTAAGAAGTGGAGACTAAACAAAATTATAAGAAAATCCTTGAACATGAATAATGCCAACATTTTGTGAGTAAATTGTTAACTACCAAAGGTGCATCATATGTGAGACGATGAACTTTGAGGGTACGTTACTCAAACTTACACGAGTGAGAAGAGTTACCTTGTTCAATGTTCTCAAGTGAATTGCGTTGTTAGTTAATGGTTAATTCAACTTTAAGGATCCTCACAATAAAGTTTTGATATGACTTCATTAGACCTTAACTAGTTCTAAGGAAGGAACAAGTTGAGTATGCAAGAAACAACTCAAAACTGGGAGTTCAAAGAGTTGGTATGTGCGAGCTAGTCTTGTAAAAAACCAAACCTTCTTGCAATAAATTATGTCATGAACTTATTGAAGTTTACCTTCAATTTGTGTTCTAACAATAATCTTATTTGTTACAACAAATTTGAGTAGAGACTACTTTAGCATTAAAAATGGTTTCTTCGTTAACGTACAAGACCTAACTTTTGGAAGTCCTAGTTTACATTCGTTGTTACTTCACATGGTCATGCAGAACTATGTAACGTTAATGCATACAACTCAAACACTTTGGCAATATCGAGTGCATTGGTTAGTTCAAGTGGGAGTATTAGACAATTGTGTAAGTTCAAATTGTCTAATTACAAACATTGCAAAAAAGGATATCAGAGAGAAAACCATTTCCAAAGGCATTTTGAGCCAAATTACCATTTTTTTAATCCACTTTTGATGTTTGACGTCAAAAGAATGAGAGGGCAATGCTAAGGCCTAATGCTTCATCACTTTTGTATATATGTGACTACTAAATGTGCGATCATAAATATTTGATTTCTCAAGTAAGAATAATCAAGTAAGTTCTTACTTCTTACAAGTCAAGCTGAGAATCAAATAAAGTTTTGTGGATGAACTAAAGTTGTGAACATCTATAAGATGAGCCCAACACTTTACGTGATGAAAGGGAATGAAACATAAGTTGTTTATTCCTATACTATGTTACTTATATATCTTATGGGATGTGGATTAGTCGAGCGTATGACCTAAACTGCTTGGAACCAAGAGATGTATTGCTAATGTCCACGATTCCTTGGTATACAAAGATCAAGAGGCTTAAGGTGTAAGATACCTTGCTGTGTCAAAAATGATACTTTTCTTCGTGAGTCAATAACAATGGCATAATAATGAGTTATAAGAAGTCACATTCTTAGTCAATAGATTTCTTAATTGAGACAAAGTGGAAACAACTTCACTTTATTTAAGACTCAGGAACTCAAACCCTCAGGATCACTTCATCTGAGTAGGAGAATTCTTGAGGAGGATGAGGGACGAGGAAGAAAGTTTAGTAATTTAAAGCATTATGATTTTAAAAATCTCAAGAGATCGGTTCGAGCGATTGATATCTCTTTCTCCGAAAGGGATGCATCGAAAAGACTTGGCAACTATTCAAATTTTATCTCGTCTACCTCAAGCGTGTGCAGATGTTTCTGATCCTGACTTTAGTAGGAACAATATTCATATTTTCCAGTGGGAGTAGGGAACTTGAATCTAGTAGGAGTTCCTATATGAAGCTTGAACCCAGTGGGACCATTTTTAGAAATGCATTAATTCTAAAAGGGATAAAGTATATATTTTCAATAAATGAATCAATCGTGATCCTTTTAGTAATCCCATAAGTCAAGAACGAGCCTGTGAGCATGTTAGTGGTTCAGTCATCCTAGTGAAAGTTGTATGATTAAAGCAATGGAAGTGCTAAATGACATTTGAGATTGAACCATATTGAGAATTGGTTAATCTACCTAAAAGGTAAGTACCCTTTGGAGATAAGTGGATACATGAGCGATAAATCGAGCAAGTTATCGATAATCGCTTAAAAGGGATTTAATTAACAAGACTGGAGAGACCACCCTTGTTGAAAGAATTATCTCTACCAAATAGACTTTAGCATTTGATCTAGTCTTTTCATCGACCTTCATTAATGAAACGTAGAGACTTCTTTTCTTGATGGAGAATTTGGAGTGGAAATCTACATGGTTCCATTGTCTAAGGTATGACCTTAGACATTTTTCAAGAGGGTGGTATATTCATGTATGCTGTGAAAATACCAAGGTGAATCTTGTTATTCTAACTTTGTGTGAACAACACACTCATAGCTAGAAAATTCTAGTACACTTGAATGACTCCAAAAATTGGCCGAAATCCAACTTTGAGACATACATTATGGGTTGACCTTGGAGTCAAGCTCCAAGAGATCGTTCGAATGAGTCGTTGTTTCTCTCTGAGAGAGATGTATCAATAAATTCGTTGGATGCTTTAAAATGCATAAATGCATAACCCATAAGTAATCTCGCAACTAAGAGCAAGTTTCTTAGCAAGTGCATGTGTCTATGAACTATGTAAAATGAAGAATGTGTAAGGAATGTTCTTCATATGAATGTCATGTGAATGTTTTCGTAAGACGGAGTACATGTGTTGATTACAAGACCATGTCTTGTATTAAGTTCTTAAGTGTGTACAATGCCTAGAATTTACTACGCAGTCAAGTTAGCTAGTAAATATTGATACAACTCAGAAGGAGAATGTTGGAAATTAGTGAATGGAATACTTGGATGCTTTAGAGGCACTTCAAGGCACTATGTTATCATAAGGGCTTGTGATGAAATAAGACACAGTTTCTAGTTGGACAAGTGATGTGGACTATAAGGAAGTCTATCTTTGGTTATGTTTTCTTAGTTAGCAGAACTGCTATTCCATATAATAGTGAGGAACACAAAATGTGTAGTAAGAGAAGCTGAGACTATAACTTCATTAGCTGCAGTGTAATGGGAAGGTTGGCTATACAGTGAAATGATCCACTTAGCTCTAACCATCTACAAAATCCAGGCAACCTTTAATGACAGTCAACCCCGATTGCTTAAGGATCGAGAAGATCTATTATAAGTCTAAGCAAATTCAGATCAAACACCATTTTGCGAGAAATTTGGTTGCACAAGGACAAGTAAATTTGAGTACAAGTTTCACAATGAGAAGTGAACTTAGAATGTAAGTCCATGCGAGATGTGTTTGCAGATCCGTTAATAAATCCTGATATA
>CAODLS010666139.1:0-16577 GCA_948243855.1 Flueggea neowawraea | reverse complement strand
CTTCGTTCGTCATTCATCATTTTCACCCTCTACTACTCTCAAATCATTTCTCTGAGTTCATCTTTGCTCTCCCAGGGTTCCTAAACATGTCTAGACATAGGTTGTGTCTCCTAAAGTTATATGCTTTTGATGTGCATGATTTTTTTGATAACCCCTGTGATAAACGCATATTTATATGTATTTATGTGCATTGATTCATATTGTTTTGAATATAAATTGTTGTCATTAGTTTTGGTACTTTCATGCTTTATATTGTGATTTTCAGGTTAATTGATGTTGTCTTGATGAATCGAAGGAAAGCAAGTCAAAATGGGGCTTGAACGATGACATTTGATGCCTTTGGAGTGAGACACAGTCATATGGAAGCAAGACACGGTCGTGGGTAGATTTGAACATGCAAAATTGTGATGGATTGAAGCTCCACGGATAACAAGTGCATTCCACGACTGTGGACATGCCCACGGAATGAAGCATGACCGTGGAAGAGGCCGTGTATCACACTGGAAGCCTTAAACCGACGGACACAAACAATTTTTGGTGGACACAGACAAGATGACCTAAGACACGGATAGAATCCCGTGTCCGTGTCTTACACAAACCACGGTTTTGCTGGTTTTTTGCAGCACACGGACGGGACAAGCTTGGGCACAGCCACGTCTTACCTCAGACGCCCTAATTTGCCTATATAAGTGGGTTTCGGTATTTATTCAAGGAGAGCCGACTTTGGGACAGAAAATATACATCTTTAGAGGCCAAAGAAGGTGGGAACGGAGGAGAACATCATTGGGCATCAAGAACGAAGGGATTTCGTGAAGAATTGTTGGATTCAATCATGGGTTTTCCTTCTCTATCTAGATTTCTCTTTGTTTTTGTTCTATATCTCTCTATTGTTATGAACTAATTTCTTTGTGCACTTGGATGTGATGAACCCTAGATAGATTATACGATTGTTGAATTTTGTTATTCATTCAATTGGTTTATGGATTGAGACTCAATTATGATTTATATTTTTTATTGTTGAATTGATTGTTGCTAGCCTTGCGGAGGTTAGAAACTTTATATTGGTGGTTCCCCTCTACTGGAGATCTGATTACATATCTACATTTTCTTTCAAAGATGCCTACAAAACAAGTCAAATACCAGCTTTGTGCAGAGTCATAAGATCCTCTTGGTAGGTACACATCAGAAGAAAGTATTGGCCATGAAGTGTTTTTGACAGAGTGCACTATCACGAGAGAAGTAATGGATACCTTGTCACTGTGTGATGTGCCACTGGAACATGGGAGTGGTATAGGCCTTCAAAATCCAATCGAAATGAATTTGATGGGGATTCTGAAGTTTGAAGTCCCTTTTATAGTGTCTTGAAGGTGTTTCAAGTTGTTCTAGATATTGGAGTAGCATAAGAGCTCGTTTGAGATCAATCATGGAGCTTTTAAGATGTTTCCAGCTTCCATTAGTCGACTACTAGCCTCAAGCTTACTTTTGTTCACTTGGTTAGCCGATTACCAAGATTCATTGGTCGACTATCCAAGTCACATATCCGTTAAATGATCGTTGTATTTGAAAGATTTGACTTTAAATCATGGAAATGTCATTTGAAGTCAGATTTGAGAAATCTTGGTCTTCATTAGTTGACAACCCAAATTCATTAGTCGACTACCCAATGCTTTTCCTCCATTAGTCGATTCATGCTTTCAACAATGTCACTACAAGCCTTGCCTTGAACATGACACCTTGTATGAAACAAGTTGTCCCACTGCTCCTCATGGAAATCCTCCTTCAAATGACTGCTAATAGCACGTCTTGTAACTAAGAAATCACCTCGAATTGGTTCCTCAATGCTCCCATCACTATAATCCTCTAATTCGGGTATCTCATCACTTTCATTACCTTCCTCATCATCAGTCACAATTTCTTCATTTCTCAGGGTCATAGTTCTTTTATTAGGACACTCTTTACTAACATGACCCACATCTTAACACTTCCAATACTTAATGTCCCGATTTCTCCCTTTAGACTCTTCGATTTTGGGCTTCTTTTTGGAACCCGATTCGACCTTTCCCTTAACAACATCATAGACAGCCTTATTTCCACCATTAAATTCATTTTTTTCATCCCTTTTCCAAGAATAATTAGAGTTGGAAAAAGATTTAGAAACATACCTTACTGGCCCTGGGCCATGGAGTTGTTTTTCCACCTTGATGGCAATATGTACCATCTAACTCCATATAAGGTTGTAAATCCACTTGGTCGGCTATCTATTTATTCAAACTAGCTAAGAAACATGCCATGGTGGCCTCCATATCCTCCTCTATACTAGCTCGAGTCATAATCATTTCCATCTCCTTGTAGTAATCATCAACACTTATGTTGCCTTGCTTGAGAACTTGAAGTTTCTATACAAGTTCCTGACGAAAATGTCTAGGAACAAATCTCTTCCTCATTACGGACATAAGATCATGCCAAGTCTCAATTGGGTACTCCAAGTTTCTCCTTCTACTAGTCACCAATTGATTCCACCAAGCTATAGCATAATCCAAAAATTGTGTCACAATAAGCTTAACGTTTTTCTCTTCACTGAATTGATGGCAATCAAATATGAGTTTCACCTTTTTTTCCCATTGCAAATAAGCTTTGGGATTTGATTTGCCTTGAAAATAAGGTATCTCGAGTTTAATATTCCCTAAATTCTTATCCATAAAATCATCATAACCTCGGTTTCTGCCATAGAATTAATTATCTCGTCATCTCCCTCTTGCTCTACCAAAACCATGACCTCCTCTACCTCCATCTCTAGGTACACCCACTCCATCAAAAGGTGCATTATCATCCTCATTGTAATCATAGTTGCCGTCTTCCAAGTAATCAATTTGAGGATTTCGGATTCTTCCTTCCATTTGTCTTTCATTTGGATTTGGTGTCGCCCTTTCAACCGCTTGCAACCTTGTATCCATTCACTCCAATGCTTCTCTTATAGCCTCCATAACTCTAGTAAAACGTGTAATCTCTCCTTCTTGAGCCTCAAGTAGTCTAGCTTCATTACTATAACTAACTCCATTAGTGCTACCTTGATTCGACATTGCTGCGAAAGAAAGTTAGAGACAAAGAACAAAATAATTCAAGGCCCTCACAAGCACTCCCTCACGTGTTTGCACTCAAATATGGGGATCTTCACTCGTGTTTATCTCAATTAATAAATACACTCAAGGTTTTCCTCATACCACTCTAGCTAATTTCTTTTATGTTCTTTGGTGAATCACACTTATAGAAACAAATTCAAAAAGCCTGTAATGTGTGGAATTCCAAAATTAAAATTATCAAAAACAAGTTTGAGGCAAATCAGTTAAATAAATTAAATATAATATGTAAGAAGCAATAATTAGAAAAACTCAAATAGATGCAAAAGACATATGAAAAATAAATTAAAGAAACCAACCCAGAATTGGACCCGTAAATTAGGAGGAGTTTGTTTTGAAAAACAAAATCTACCCAAAATAGGAATAAGCCAATTTAAGAAGTATTTTTGGGAAGAAAATCAAATCTGTCAAGTTACAACATTCCTTAATGAGAAAGGAATGTAATCACAAGCAATTTCCCACCCAAAATATGAAAAGATTTGTTAGGATATAAATTAGGAAATAGAAATCAAATCTGAATCAATCATGCAAGCATCTAGATTTCCTCTTTTTTTTTATTCATTTTTTTTCTGTTCTTTTTTTTTTCTTTTTTTTTTTTGTTACACTTCAACCATGGATGCTAAAAAAATATGATTTTTTTTGTTTTACAATTATTTCATATTGCAAATGAAATGACCTAATCAAGAAGAACAATAAAACTTAAGTACAAGAACAACGCACGTAGGACCAATATGACCGAATTCAAAGTCAACAAGAAAACACAAGAAATTCAGAATTAAAGGAACAAAATTTGTAAAGATAAAACCTAATCTAGAGCCAAAGCCCTGGTACCAAATGATACGGAACCTCCACGAATAAGCTTGAGAACCCCTTTGTGTATTGGGACCCCCAACACCAATTCAGTTTCAACCCCTAAGAATGGTTAGAAATCAATTTGCTTAGGTGAATGATCAAAGAATTAGAATAAAGAAAAATCGTTTCTGAACTCCAATTTCAAAACACTCCACAAGAAGATGATCAACCTCATTGAATGTTCCTTAAAGCATGTATTCTACTCAAGAATACAAAGACAAAAGCAAATGGATTTTTAGGTTAAAATTCATCAAGAGTCCCCCCCAATGATTCGGCTAAGAGTGTTTTAAATAGCCATACATAATTGTTCTTGATAGATTAGGACTCCTAAATAATATCTAATTACCATAAAAATAGGACTCTTAATTGTATGCTACTTGCCATAAAATTAAATACATAAAAATAGTCAATTAATTTATGACAAAGTAAATTCGGCCAGCCTATTAAAATACAGCTAATTAATCCCATTAGTGACTTGGATTTGAATTAAGTTGTACTGGACTTGAGCTGCACTTGTCCCAAAACCGTGGTGGCCTTGCAAGTCGTTTATGAGCGAGTTCACCAAGCCTTGTAGATGATGGATCAATGCTTGCTGAAACTTCTTTGATTGAGACCTTATTATAAGTCCTAGAGGCATGCTAATTGAATTAGAAACACGATGGTTTTGAAGCTTTGGCCGAGAATCCTTTTTGACATGTCCATGCTGAAAGTTATCCTCGTATGGAAGTGTTTTGACATGACTATGTTGAATCTGATCAGCAGGCTGCTCCATAACACCCGTTGTGAAGGGTTTCGAAGCCCTTGATTTCTGACCAAAAAGCAAGGATCTTTTCTTCATTGTTCGTAAAAGAGAAGCCTTAGCTTCGCAAACTTCCTCCATTGTTAAGGTTTCCAGAGAGAAGGATGTAATGGTGGTGGCGGAGAGAAAAGTCTGAGAATCAAAAGGAGATTTGGGTTGTCTAGTTTTGTGAGTTAGGGTTTTCTAGAAACCTATAAATTGAGACTATAGATCTGGGTTTGTGGATTTGGGTCGATGAAGATGAACTCTTGGTTCATTTGTAGGCTACTTGGGGATTTTGGTTTTTTGAGTTTTTGGATTTCTGGGTTTGAGAAGGAAGAGGGAGACAGTTGTGGGGTTTTAAGAATGGAAGGGGAAGGAGTGGTGGATTGAAAAAAGCAGGTTGTGGGTATGAGAAAGAAAGAGTAGGTAGAGGTCCATAAAATATGCCTCTAGATCCAATCTTCTTGACGTTGTTTAATATAGGAGTGGTTGATTGTGAGTGTTCTTCGTTGAGGGGTTTTTCATCTGTCTGTTCTATTGCTCTGATGGTGCAAAAACTATTTCCATAATTTACCAAAAACTACTTGCTTTTCTTGTCCTCTTATGGATCTCAATCAAGAAAATCAAAAGAAAGTGAAGAAATGGTCTTTTATACAAAAAAAAGATGAGATTTTTCAACTCAAAACAATAATATTTTGACTAAAGGAGCAAATTCAATGATCTTTAAATAAAAAGGACCAAAAATGATAATGAAGAAAACGCAGAAAAATTGAGCAAAAAATGGTGTTAGAAATAGAAGACAAGGAAAATAAAAATGAGATGTTGTGATCCATGAGGGATCCTGAAATCTGCAGTATTAAGAGGATCTGAGTTTCTGGATTGGGCTTCTTGAATGATATCAATCACTTCCCATGCATTTTTTGGTGCCCTTTGACTCCGATTCTATAATTCTTGTATATCTGCATATTGTCACAGACTTGGTCTTTTGCTCCCAACGATCGTGCGGCACTAGCAAACTTCCCTCACTTTAATGCTAGTCAACCCCGTTCTCAAATGCTAGATAAGGCTAGCAAGAGAGTAAAGATGTTTAAGAACTTTAAAAAGGAAAGCAAAGTGTAGAGAACTTAGAGAATGCTTCACTAACTCAAGAATGTTTTAAAATTGCTTGGATGCTTTACAAATGAGGTGGTGAGGTTTATATATAGTTGTTCCACCTCCTCAATGGAGGTCTAGGATCGATTTGATCCAACAGTCCATATTAATCATCTAGAAATATATGCACAAGTCTATCATTTACATGAAACATCTAAGTATATACAAGTATCTAGAACATTCTACACGTCTTTTGACTTCTTTTACTTCTAAAAAGTTATGGCTTGCACCCGTGTCCATTAACGCTTTCACGAAATGCCCGCCAGCTTTGGCCTCAATGAACAAGCGACCCTTCTTTATGGACTTAGGCATCTCTACCTTGGCCTTGATGGCATTAAAGAGTTTTAAAGATCCCATCATTGCCCCTTCGTGTTGCTATTCCTTTTCTCTCTTTTCAATAAGAGCAGAAAGCTTGGCCTTCTTCGAGCATTCTCTTGCCTTATATGGACCATTGGAAAAGAAACATTTCAAAGGTGGCCTATTTCTACTATTGTCATCCTTAGTGCTCTTCCCTTTATCGTGCTTCTTGAATCCCTCTTTGCCTTTGTGGTTGTCTCCCCCACTATTTCCCTTGCCACTCTTATCCTATTAGGCTTGGGCTTGTCACTTTTCTTGAACTCAATAAGGGATTTGACAATGAAAACAACAGTAGTAAGATCTCGAGCACCACGTCTCTCAATATCCAACTTGGCCTAATATTGTAACCCATCCATAAAGGTAAAGAATGCCTCTTTGTTGGAATAATCGGAGATTTCCAAAAGCACTTCGGAGAATTCCTTCAGATAGTCTCGTATGCTCCCCTTTTTGTGTGAGATACCTAAGCTTTGCCCTCACCTCATGCTCGATGTTCTCGGGATAGAATTGCTTCTTGAGTTCCTTCTTAAACTCATCTTATATGTTGATGGCACAAGTCCCTTTTTCAATGTTGCCACACCTTCTCCTCCACCATACCATCGTGGTATCGACAAGGTATAACAAGGCATTATCCAACATCTACGCCAAATGCCTTGAAATATTTCTCCAAGTTCCATAGGAAATTGTTGATCTCCTTCGCATTCCTCAAGCCATTATATGCCTTTGGCTTAAGAACTTTCACCTTGGAAGGAGTTGTGACTACTATTGGACCAGCACCCCTTCCATTTTGGGCAATCACTTTCTTGCAAAAGACTAGCTCCTCCCTAGTTTTTGCCAACTCGACTATGACCCTTGCAAGCTTTTCCTTGAGATTTATAATCTCGAAACTCTTCCAAAGTCTTCACTTGGTCTTAACATGGAGCCATGACAACGTTCATGCCACCTTGTAACTCTTTTTGGAGGTCTTCTCTCCTCGTCTCAAACTCCTCGAAGAGTTGATCCATCTCCTTAAACTTCTCTTGCCCTTCGGCCACAGTAAGCTCCATCTTTATGAGCCTTGCATTCATGTCAGCCAAGACATCCCTTGAACTTGATCTACCTCCCCTCGATTGCTTGCCCTTTTAAGGTGCCCCCACATTAGTAGTCTTACTCGCACTTGCCATCTTCACTCGAACCAAAGATTTGATACCAACTGTCACGGACTTGGTCTTTCACTCCTAATGACCATGCGGCACTAGCAATTTCCTCCACTTAAATGCTAGTCAGCCTTGTTCTCGAATGCTAGATAACGCTAGCAAGAGAGTAAATATGTTTAAGAACTTTAGAAAGGAACGGAAAGTGTAGAGTTCTTGGAGAATGCTTTACTAACTCAAGAATTCTTTACAATTGCTTGGATGCTTACAAGTAAGGTGGTGAAGGGTATATATAGTTGTTCCACCTCCTCAATAAACGGTTAGGATCGATTTAATCCAGCGGTCCATATTAATCATTTAGAAATATTTGCACAAGTCTATCCTTTACATGAAAATATATAAGTATCTACAAGTATCTAGAAAATTCTACACATCTCTTGACTTGGGCGGAGAATTCTAGAAAATCTCGGATCATTCTTCGCGGTGCATCATAATATATATGTATGTTCTGATGTTCTCAAGAAATATGGTTTGAGTTTTCATTCACACTCAAGAAATATGGTTTGAGCTAATTAACAACAGAAAGAAAACCTTTTACATTTTTGTTAGAATTGTGCCCTAGTCAAATCATTGATGTACATTGTCATTCAATTATTTAATAAAAAGGCATTTCATTTCTACGAAATATAATATGTTTTATGAAGATAAAACTCCATGAATAGTTTATTCTTCCTTATGTCATCAAGTACGTGACTTGATAGTAAAACCTTAAGAATAAAAGGAATACTATTCTAAATGTCTCTAACCAATCATTATCATGGGAATGATAATGAATTAAGATTAGTATGTTTCTCAGTAGATAATCATGTTTTACTGATTATGGATATGAGATATCAACTTAGAATATAGATATATGTTGGGGAACATGTATTGGACTGACCCGCTATGAAAGCTCTTCATGGATTGTTGTCACCAAGAAGCTTTCATGTAGTGGTGATGTTTGAGTCCTCTGACTAAAACTTACTATTGACTCCTACATAAGGAACCACGTGTTTTGATTTAGTCAAACATTATCTATAATAGAGTAATAATAAAGGCTATGATTGGATATGTTATGAATCATGTAGAGGATTGATAGTGAGAGTGATGGATTTGTTCATCTTATGAAGAGTGATATCTCTTGGCCATTTGATGAGTAGAATTGATGGAATGTATGCATACTTGAATGAATTGATAAAGGGGTTTATCGATGTCATTCGTTATATCAATATGCTTGAGATCAAGAAATATGCTAAGCAATATAAGGTTGACATGCGACCATGCTTATGCTTAGATGAGATATCGTGTAACAAAAGGACTGAATATTAGATTGTGAAAGGTTAACTCGGATCACCGACATCTACTTGATTTTGGGTTGCCATAATATATTACTAGATACCGCTTATGGACTTTGGGCCTAAAGGTTTGGGACAAAAGGCCCTTTGCCAATTTCGAGTGGGCTTATTGGGTCATACACAATAACGAACTGGATTGGTTACAAAGGTTCTCTCTTTTGTGATTGAATTATTAAAATGATTAATTTGATTAATCAATAATAATTCAGGATTATATGATTTATGTGTTAAATAAGATTTAATACATAGTCCATTAATGTAATGAGCTTTTAATATAAATCACTTATTATCATGGTTATGGGTAGTTAATTATGTATGACATAATTCGGCCCCATGTGAGTGGTTTATTATTTGATAATGTATCATATAATTAAAAGCCCAATAATATTAATGAAACCCATTAAAATTTCAACACAACGTAGCCTAAATAGGAGGGAGAAAATTCGGCATCTAAACCTAAAAGAGGAGGATAACTTTCGGCTCCACACTCCTATTTTTTAGGAATCACCTTCCTTGTGTGACAAGGAGAATTTCGGCACATACACTTGCTAATTTGGAGTCCATGACTGATTGGAAGATTTCATAAACCTTAATTTGTATGTGACAATTAATTAGGAAGCGTTTATTCTTGTAGGACAAGAATGGAAAACCCTAGTGTGACTAGGAAGGTAAATTCGGCACACATCTTCCTTTATTAGAAGAAACCGAATTCTTGGAGGACAAGGAGAGAGGAATTTCGGCCTCCTTTGCTACCTATTTAGGCCTACACATATGCCTATAAATAGGGTACATTCCTTGCTATTCCTCTCATGGCTTGGTCAAATTAGTGAGTGTCACTTTCAAAGAGAGAAAATTATTTGATGAGTTTATAAAATAGAGATTCTACAAGAGTGCTAGTACACTCCTCCAATCCAAAGAAGAAAGTTTGTTCGTGTTGATACCTCTAGACACGTTTGTGCAAAGGCAACGTGAGACAAATGGTGGTTCGAGTTTATACTAAAACTACACCAACATTCCATCCGATTAAACATAAAAGAGCTTTCAATCTAAGGTAGACCGTCTAACCCTAATTGTATATGTTGATGTGCATGGATCATTGGTGGAATTCTAAATAAATTTTTTTTGTTATATCCGCTGCGTTGTATGTTTATGAATGTCATTAAGTGGTATTGAATTCCAACAATTTTGATGCAAGTTCGATTGATTGAATTTAGTGGGTTTTTATTCTGAAAAGAAAAACATAAATTTTGAGTTTCAAGAAGAAGAAGAAGAAGAACAGTAGAAGAAAAAAAATAGAGTTTCTCACATCTAATAAAATAGACTTAGAGACATTTTTGTCTTTAAAATTTCATTTAAAGTGAACCAAGCGATACGTCAGTAATTTATTAACAGATCAATAAGGGACTACTAACAGAATGATTTCAATGCAACCCGATTCTAAACTTCAAGGATGTGTATAGAATATTTTAAAAACACAAGTCTTCACTTACTAATTAGGGCAAACCTCAAGGACTCATAAATTAATTTCCCTTAGAAATATTAAAGTTGAGTGAGCCGATTTTTCTTCTAGTTTCTTTCGATGTTCTAACTTCTTTTGAATTTTTTTTCATGTTTTTTTCATTACTTTTCTTTTATATTCCATGCATTACATTCACCCTATACAACACACATAAAGTGTATAAATTCACCTACAATTAAGTACAAATAGACTAAAAATGCTAAAAATAGTTGTTTAATTTAATATGTAAATTTATTATACATCATTGAGATATTATAACATGAATGACTATTAGAAAAGAAGACCACAGTCATGTTAAGACCTCCAATCAAGTCTCACCCACCAATGCCTACGGCGGTTTAAAATTTAATTAATTAATTAATTTCCTTTTTTTTTGTTTTGAGTTCAGGAGTAACTAAATCGTTAGATAAACTATTTTTAAATTTTCTATTGAACTTTTATCTGCTTTCCAATTTTTTGTATCACATATTATATTCCCTTATTCAACTAAAATAGATTTATTAAGATCTTTAGTTGATCTATAAAATAATTTTGAATATCTTTGTAATCGTATCCTATTAGATAATAATAATACACTTACTTATTAGTTAACTTTTTTAAAATTAAGAAAGAAAAAAATGAGTTCTTCAAATTGTATGTAGGATGTTATTTTAATAGATTGTTTTTGCAACAAAAAAGTTTGTGTTGCTACTCATCTATGCTAGATGAGCTCCTCTATGGAGTTGAAGATTCAGGTTTGTGTTGCTATCCATCGATGGTAGATGGGATCTTATAGAGAGTGGAAGATTCAAGTTATACATTGACCTCTCCAATAATTGATTATTAGATACTCGGCTTGATTAGAAGTCAATACTACTTGACTAGACAATATAATTTTATTATTAGAAATTCTTTAAACAACTAAAAATTTCAACTCCTTTCTAATATGGGTTTGCATTGTCCATTCATCCATTAATATTACTTGTATAATTTAAACTACAATCGTTCGCTTTCTCCAGGTTGATATACTACTCATTCCCTGTCTATTTCTTGCTTTCTTTTCACTAGGGACTCTCCTCTTTCTCTCTCTCCACGTTTGAACTGAATCGTTGATTTCGCTCGGTGAGTTATGGCTATCAACAAACTTGTACGTACCGATTTCAATCATGTTGAAACATGTTAATTTTTAATCATGAATAGTATGCCCGAAGCTCCTGTGCCAATTGCTTGATTTTGTTTTTTGCTTTGAGCTTTAAGGGGCCTTATTAAGGTAGATGTTTTTGCTCTTGGCTTTTTGCCCTTTCAGTTAATTCAAGAACCTTCCAACTTGCAGGTCGATTGTGTTCTCTTCTCTTCCGCTGTTTTATCTATTTATTATGTTCAAAAGACAATAATGATTAATTTAATTAAAAGAAAAATACATGGCAGTCCTTGAGGTTTGACGTATTCTCCATTTCGATTCATAAATTTGAAAATTAGTCATTCTGATCTTTCGCTTTTAATTTCGTTATTCAAATATAACGTATATCTGACATGACACGTGGACTTACTAATTTTAATAATTTAATGACACAAAAATACACATGTGCCATGTTAGATTACCATTATATTTGACTAACGGAGTTAAAAATAAGGGACTAGAGCGGCTAATTTACAAACTTGTATATCAGAATTGAGAATGCATCAAACTTCAGAATTGTCATGGATTTCGCACAAATAATCAAATCAAGACAAAAAAGAGTTACAGCGGAAATGTTAATACTAACAATCACATTGAATATTATGGAGTAGAATCTTCTCCTTGGTAGCCCGAGTGTGAAGAAAAATAAATAAATAATTGACTCCTTGCTGACTTGAATTATCAATTTGTGAATCGTGCTCATCAAGAACAATATTTATCTTTATCATTTTGTAACCCAATTAAAAATACTCAACTAAGAACACCCCATTAAAAAAATATATCTAATTAAAACATCAACATAGATATACAAATTTGTAACGTAATACAGATAAACACAAACAAATGATCAATTTTTCCTTGGAGTTATCTGAAAACTCTGTCGTTTTACTAATGCGATCATGTAAAAATAATCAAAAGCAATAAGAACAGCATAAATAGAGCAATAGAAGAGTACTAAAGGTCATTTGAATATAAAAGACTGAAAAAGTAATATCTTCATAAATAAACATAGCAAATTTAGAGGAGACAAACAAATATTTAGGTTATAAAGAAATGTTGAGGTGAGAGTGAAACAAAGACAGAGGGAATTGAAAAAAAAATTAAATTTTCATTATTGGTCTCCAAAAAGTCTCTATTGCATCAGTGCTGATTTTTTATTTAATTTTACCATGTATGCTTTCAATAGAGGAATAACTTTTCATAATTTTTCAAAAATTGTTTCATATTTGATTTATAAAGAAAAAACAATGAAGAAACTTTAAATTAAATTGCTTGTCTTAGGACAAATTATCAAAAACTTTATGACATCAGACGCAAGTTGGTTTTCTTACATTCAAGCCAAAAATGACAATGTCTAATTTTTTTGCTTACTATGAGCTCGCAAGTCCACCTTCACTCCTCTACCATGCACCTATGTTCTTTATGGAGCTAAGGAAGGTCTTAAATGTTGTTGGAGGCAATTGCGATGGGTAAACAAATGTGGGCTATGGAGTGACAAACATGAATATAGGGTTTATTATGAAAATATTCTTTTGTGATTTTTGGGAGGTGTAGACGGAGAATCGAAAGTAGAGAAAGTAGGGACTTTGATGGCTGAATTTATTGTACGTAAAACTAAAACCACAACCAAACCATAGAAAAACAATAAAAGCATAAAAAGGTTAGAGAAAGAAGGATATTAAGATACATTTGCCTTTGTTGTGTCAAGGAGGGAAAAGACTACAGGAGTTTTGATGCAAATTTTAAATTAAGATATTCTCTAAGGAAAGAAGAAGACTGTTAACACTACGTAGATTCGGCATAGATCAATCATTCACTCTAATGTAGTCATGTCAGCAATTCAGCTAAAATCACCACTAATCAAAGCTTTCCTTTTTCCTTTTTATATAATACATGAATGGTGCTGCAGGAATATATACATTTATTCTCTTTGGGTAGACATGGCTAAACTTGAATCAGTCCCTGTGTGAAACGTACTAGAATTGGACTGTGAAAACCAGCCCAATACTGGCTACTTTGAAATTGGCCTCAAATCGGGACCGAAACTTTCCTGAATGGTTTGGTTTAGGTTTAAGATTTTCTGAATTGCCTGTTTTGAATTAGTTGTTGAACTAAACAGCTGAATTAGCAATTGAACCACTGGTTGAACAAAAAAGAAGAAAAAATAAGTAAAAAAGACATTTTTAATACTTTATTTATTATTTTAGATAAACATCTAATTTAAAATTAAAGTTAAAATAAAAAAGTTTGAATCATCAAACTGTATGGTTAAAAACCAGTGAACCATACCGAATCAAACCAGAGCCAAACCGAATTAAAAACAAACCGTCCAGAACTGGTCCCAAGCAGTTTGGTTTAGGTTCCTTCTTTTCTTTCATTTACCATTAATTCTGTTAGATTTAATGGTCATTAAATGTTAACAATAATGAGTTGTATATGTGACAACTATAGGTCATTGGATGTAAAAAATAGATGATAAGAATATAGTGTAAGTTGAAAAAACCTTATACCTAGTGTAAGTGAATCCCTCCCCTTATATTATTTATAAATAGGCTTTGATCGATTTGATTGTTTTTATATGGTACAAAATTATGAGGCAACTCAACTAGTAATAAGTGGACTTTATCTTGAATTTTTGTCTAGCATTGCAAGTGGAGAACTTTACACTTAAGATTAAATTGATTATATAATTTGTATGTCATTGGCTTTTTAGGTAAAAAATTTATTAATCATTTGTAAAATTGATTAGAATGGTAATTTAAGAAACCAAGTTCACCTTTTCTTTTGGATTTCTTTTGCTCCAACAATGGAAAAGGCTTATTAGTTGTTAAGTCAAGGGTGATTTGCATTGAGATCTTCTTTAGTTTGATGTTTATAAAATATAGAAAGAAAGATGCAGAGTTGTAAATTTGGAAATCAGCCTAGTTTATGCACGTAAACAACACGTAATGTATGTTAATTGCCTTATGCACGTTAACCTTGAAGAAAAATTCAAGGATGCCTACTGTCTCAGTTTCAGAAAAAGTTACGAATATAAAACAATGCTTATGCACATAAAGGTACTCTTACGCATATAAACAAAGTTTTACATACGTAAAAATGGTGCCAAAAGTTACAGAAGGAAAGACATTTTGGAGCGAAACAAGTTGCACATCCAAGAAGACGATTAAACATGCAAGAGATTGCTTACTCGCTTAAACACGTAAGGTTTTTTGGATGGAACAAAAGTTAGAAGAGAGAGAAGAAGAGTACTCATTGGATTCAAATATAAGAAGTGAGTAAGTAATTTGTTGAAATTTCAAATAATTTGCATATGTCTATGTTAATGTACGTGAGTGCTGAAAAATCCTAGTCAACCACATAAGCTATCACTTAAGCACATAAGGTTGTTGTTGAAAGCATTAAATGCAGCAAATCTAAGTGTAAAAGCTAGTTTCTCATTCAAAATGGTTAGAATAATTATAGAAAGTATAAATACACCTTCAACACCTCAGAAAAAATTAAAAAATTCACATACATATTGTTTATAGCACATTTTTTCAATCCTTTAAATGGAGGACAATTGTTGTTCAATGAATCAGGTCACAAATAAAATACAAACCAAAAAAGTGACAAGAGGATAGATGAGTAACAAAACAGGGACGAATGAGATATCAATAAGGAAAAGATGTCATGAGATAATAACAGAGTCTATAAACATTTTCTTGAGGACAAAGTTAACAATAGAAGGAAAGTTAGCTGTGTAGATTGCTGCAAACCAGGTTCCAGAAAGGAAAGTCAAATCTGCTGGAGGACAATAGAGCAAAGCGAGGAATCAATGGGATCTTGATTAAATGATGAAATCAAATTGTCATCTCTAGTAAGATAACAAGATTGGCACTAGAGTAGTATAAAAAAAGACTGAGGACACAGAGAAAGGACCTTCAACATCATATCCAAAATCAACTATATACAACATGAAACGTTGTTCATAGTAATGTCCTCAGTATTGTCTTCAATTTCAACCAATGTCCTCAGTGTTTATTTCAGTTTCTTTCTCGTTGTAATCACTTCACCAGTTTCCTCAACAGTCAAACTTGTCTATTTTCAATTCCATTTCAGTTAGTCATCTCTTTTCAATTGCTTACAATTTATGGTTTAGAAGAACCATAAAATTTTTTGGCACGCTCACATGGCGATCCAAAGGGTAGTATTGTCCTCTTAATCTTTCTTTCGAGAAATTAAGGGAACAATCTTCCTGAACATTCACCAGGACACCATAAACGATGATAAAAATGAGGAGTAGAAAAGAAACTGTCGTTTCTAGCATGGGGGAATGGAAATGAAGAAACCAATGCAGCAGTAGTGGTCGCAGAAGTGTATATTCAAATACAATAACAAGAAGACTCCCAAGAAACTCTTTCAGTCCCTAGGGCATAGACTGTTCAAGTTGCTGCCAGGTAAAAGTACCACCCACTTTTGATGTAGTAATTCAGTTCTTGCAGGGCATAAATGACAAGTTGGGCTTCCTGCAATCCATTGATGAAAGGTTACGAGGTATCGACCAAAGATTGGTGGGCAACCACCAACAAACTATCAATGCACATCAAGTCACCATAGACGTTTTGACTAAGAATCAAGAGCAATTACTGGACAAAGTGCAGTTCAGAGGAGGTTGTTCACCGATGTTTCCTACAAAGGACGCAAACAAAACACTCGGGGGGGGGGGACGCAGTCCCCAAATGTGTCAACACAAGAATCAGAACAACATCTAGCCAAACCAGCTGTAGAAACATATCATCCTTCACACCAAAGAGAGGAAAAGACAAAAAGAACACCCTAAGAGTCCCATAAGGGTATTATGTTGTGCCTCTAGTGATCCAAGAGACAAGAGAGAGGTTGGGGACAGAAACCCACTAGCAGCAATTGTTGAGTTCAATTTTGATGATGATGAATGCAAAACATCCATGAAAGAGGTGCAAAGTAGTAGACCTGCTAATATCTGGCCATAAAGCACTTACTATGCACTCTACGCACGTAACACATGCATCCATGCACATAAAAGGCTATGTAATGCATGTAGAAATGTTGAACCAGGAAACAAAAAGTCCCAAACA
>CAODLS010666068.1:0-24948 GCA_948243855.1 Flueggea neowawraea | reverse complement strand
AGTCAACCTAGTTATTTTCTGCACTTCCTGTCATTTAAATTGTTGTCAGAAACAAAATACTGCAATATGTTAATATTCTAGTGCTTATCATTGAGGCACTATGCATACACATGCGATTATCTAGCTGCAAAGGCTTTTATGGTAAAGAGAAATTATGTATAGCACATGGAAAGAATAAAGATATATATCAAGTGAACTATCTAATCTAAGACACGGTACAATCACCACAGTTAACAATCGGAAAAGAAGAATGAGATGAAACGGGTTGAAAAAATGAAGTCATGGTCATCAAACCTGCATCAAATCCTGCAGATACAATGATCAAGTCTGGATTAAATTCCCTGGCAACAGGTATCAGGACATTATCCCAAGCAGCAAAGTAGTCTGCATCACCACATCTCCCATTCTCCCAGGGTACATTTATGTTATATCCTAAACCAGATCCTTCTCCAATCATGGTATAGAAACCATCATTATTAGCCGGGTAAAAGCTTCCAAATTCATGTCTGCACACGTTACAAGAAGATAAAGTCACGGCATCAACATTCTACCAAGCCAATCAATCATACATAACATCAATGAGATCCAAATTACGCATCTAATTGAAAAGAACAATGAAGATAAATTTGTGCACATATAACAGAACAGAATTCTCAACAGGGAAAATCGAGACAATATATTATCAAGGTGCAAACGTCATAGTAATATCAAAACAAAATCAAAATTTACCTATGAACAGAAAAGAATAAAACACGAGGATCCTCCCAGAACATCTTTTGAGTAGCATTACCGTGATGAACGTCCCAATCAACAATCAAAATCTTTTTAACGCCCAATTCAGGCTGAAAAACAACATACGATCAACATCTCCCAAAACAGAAACGTACAATTTAAAAAATAAAAAACTGGAAAATGAATTCCGCAAGCAGGCAAATTATAAAAACCAAAGTGTCTCACTCTATGATCAAGCAAAAAACTGGCGGCCACAGCCACATTATTGAACAAACAGAACCCCATGGGCTCATCACGCTCAGCATGGTGTCCCGGTGGCCGAATAACCGCAGCTCCACAATCCAATTCCCCTTTCGCAACTCTCTCCGCAACCTAACAAATCAACAAAAAAATTCATTCCAAAATTGCCCTCGAATCAAACTAAAACCGTCATTCACTTACATCAACGAGTGAGCCGGCAGCGAGATAAGCGGACTCGGAGGAGCCATGATTGAAGTAAATGGAGTTGAACTTGGAAGCTATACGATCGCGTTCGGAGTCGAATTTTTTGGAGCTGATGTTCTTAATCAAGTCCACGTGGCTCTTGGAGTGGACGGAGAGGAGTTGGCTGTCGTCGGCCGGTGTGGCGGTCAAAACGATGCAGCGTTGAGGAATGTTGTGGGAAAGGAGTTTCGACCATATGGAGCGAATGCGATTGGGGTTCTCCGGGTGAGGGTCGTCGGCGGGAGTGTAGTGTTGGCACATTCTCTCGTCGTATAAGAGGCCTACGCGGCGTGGTTCCAACTCCCACATCGCTCTTTTCCCAGTGGAAGCTGGAGCTGGAACAACAGGAGCGGTTGTTTGCTGCAGTGACTTCTGGTTCAGTTTTTTTTTTATTTTGTTGTTTTACAATTGGTGATACTGACGTCACCTTGTTGTTTGGACAGCTTTGGAGCGAAGAAATACTTTGTCACTCACCAATAGTGTTATGGCACGTCAATCACCGTTCTTTTTGCTGATGTATTTTTTGGTGGTTTCATTTTGATGTAAGACCCAAGTCTAACGAAAAGGTTAGTTGCTTTTGAACTAACATGTTTATAAATTTTTATAATTTAGATTGAATTAATTAAAATTTAATAAATTAAATATAATTAATATATTAAAATATGCGAACTCTATAATTTATTATTTTATTGTCTTAATTATATTTAAATTATTAAATTTTAATTAATTTGATTTAAACTGTTAAAAGCACATAAAATCTCTCACGTGAGTGCTATGAGTAACACGTCAATACGCTGCCGTTTGGAGTCAAATCTTTTAGAATTAATGTTTCCTATTAAGTTCACATGCCGCTTAGAGTGGACGGAGAGGAGCTGGTTGTCGTCGGCCGGTGTGGAGGGCAAAACGACTCAGCGTTGAGGAATGCTGTGGGAGAGGAGTTTGTTCCAAATGGAGCGAATGCGGTTGGGGTTCTCTGGGTGAGGGTCGTCGTCGGGAGGTAGTGTTGCCACATTCTCTCGTCGTATTCCATGTTGGGATTAATCAGATTCAAGTGCATGGTTATTCCATGTTGGTTCTAATTGTTCACTCTTCTCTTGGGATAAATCAGATTCATGCAAATATTAAACCTGGTCATTTCATGATTATATTGCACCAAACCAAAAAACAATGCTCCATATTTTAAAGCAAACACTCCAGATCAAAAACAGAAAATAGGCAAACACTTTGAACATATCAAATGCCTGGCACTTTAGGAGAACGGGAAATTCAGCACTTGTAGGCAATCCAAACGCAAAAATGTTAAAATTCTGGGAAAAACATGGCAATCTTGAACACAGTGAACATGAATCACTGCATCCAAAGACAACAGCTGGAATGGCAGTTCCATTTTCGTGTAATACCCAAGTCTAACAATGGGTGGTATCCGTATTCTTTTCCTATCTGTTTCTGTCCCTCATGATTCCTAACTTTACATGTACACACAACAATGGAATAGTTATTTATCCAGTTACGACAGGGATGCATCAGTTTAAGCAATTCACTTATCTGGTGGAGCATCAAAAACAATCAGTTCCGTTGGAAACCCTCCGAAACGCGTCGCCAACTGGTTTGCACACAAGTTTGCATCTTTGCAGACATACTCAACTTTGCATTCCCATTCAAGCATCGTTAACTCTGCAACGGTCAATGAGAGCTTTGTTAAGATCATGTGCATTAGGGGATCTCTTCAGAAGCTCGATGGCTAAGTGAGACTCGCACTCCACCACAACTTTCCTGAATCCTCTGGTCCAAGCAAGCCTTAAGCCCTCAAGTACTGCCCAGAACAACGCTCTCAACTCCTTTTCGGTACCCAAGTTGATGGAGTATCCTGCAACCCATTTCCCAGAATGGTCGCGTATGACCCCACCAGCTCCGGTAGGACCTGCAGGACCCTTTGAAATCCCTGCCACATTCAACTTGACCCAACATGTTGGAGGAGGACGCCAGCGAGTTAACGAGTTTGTTCCTGAATCAAACTGTTGCAATTCTCTTTCAACTTCCATAGGGCAAGATTGAAGAAGAGCATCTTTATCTACTTTCACACTTTGAGGACTTGTATTCTCTGGTGTGCCAGGTTGCACAACACTCCCTTTAAATGGATGAGTTGTCTCCTCAACCGTTCCCCTGCTTAATGCATTAGCAGAGTTAAGCCTTGACGTCTCTTTAGAACCCCAGGGAATATCTGCTTCAGCTATAGAGCTAGGTAAGGGTCATTTCACAGAAATCAAATCAGTATTAATCTTCTGTACAACTTTTCCAAATGAATGCACTTGTTTTGATTCAATAGTCTTGCTGCAACTTCTATTGGTATCGTTACTGTTTTCCCTGATAAAAGAAGCAGGAACTGAAGGAAATTCATGGATCACCTTTTGAATTTGATCTTCTCTTTCATCTAAAAATAGTCCCCACAAGGATGGGTTTACACCAGACCTTGAAATAGCATCTGTGAACAAGAGAAACACTTGTTACATCAAGGTCTTTAAGAAAACAACTGACATATTAAATGCATATTCAGCTACAAAAGCAATTCAAAGTTTCAAATTTCAAGAATTTGATCAGTTCATCCATCAACAAAAAGCCCCCACAAAAAGCGAACAACTCTTGACCTTGCAAATGCAATAGCATCTGTAAATGCAAAATCCAACTTATATTCAGGAATGTCAGAGTTTAATTTACAATTGTCATGCTTTTCAGCTAACAAGCCATTTGAAGTCAAGAATTTGAATTTAAGCATGAAGCTTTCAGTAAGAGCTCCCTGATCTCCACCAATAGATATGCATACATTTTGTTGTACTCTACAGTTTTATTCAAGCATACAAATGCGCATCACTAAGTACTCCCAGCTGTTATTCCCTATTCTAGACACCGTAATCACTGTAGCAAAAGGTAAAGCTTCTGACACTGGTTTCCACATTTTTCTTAGTCCAAGGAAATTTTTTTCCAAATTTCACAGCAAAAAACAGCATTCCTGAAGAGTTGTTTCAATTTCTGAGCTGGCGAAAGAAGCAGACAGAACAGATGCAGACATTTCATTCACTATCAATTTTTTTTTCTATTATTATTATGTGGATGTTACAATATAGCCGAAGCTCAGGCAGAACAGCAAGCAGGTCACATTTTTCTACACCAAAACTCTTGGGGTCAGCCACAGCATCAGAGTTGCCTTCTGCAAATAAGACAGCTAAAAGTTGAAAAGTGGGTATGCAGATTCACAGATTAGCAAACATAAAATACTGATACCCCACACATTGAGTTCAGAAACATTTCTGAGAGTCATTTATCATGTGACATTACACATAGTTCTTGTACATAAAAAAATGGAAAACATTCAAATAATAATAACAGCAACCAAAACCTGCTGTCTAAACCTTATGGTTTAAGAAAAATAATCTAACCAGAACGAATAACTGATGGCAGATCCCTGGGTACACCTTCCTTAGTGACATTCTGAGCATCAGCACACGCAAATTTGACTTCTTTAGCAGGTCGAGATACGCAAGCCTTTCTTTCTAAGAACAAAGATCACAAAATTACCGCATCCATAAGATATGCAACTACTCCTCAAACAAGCTAAAAAAAGCACTAAAGCTGTCATGAACTAAAACATTGTGAAAGAATTGTCCCTTCGGAAGAATAAAAATAGACTCAACTCCTAAATACCACAATGGCAATTGAACATAATCAATAAAGTGACAACATTTCAGATCCATAATTAGTATAATCTAACAAAATTGCCATTAGGTTAGGCCAAATTCAATAGTTTTTAGTAGAAATAACTAGTTTCATAAAATATAAAATGTCACACACCCAAAAACAATTATATTCCACATTTTCACCCTATATATTTGAGATGCAGTTCCAGAGTTTAGTTTTGAAATGCCAAATCAATGCTTAGCCAGAAAGTTAAAATGAATCTTCAGTGCAAGTTAAGCCCTCAATACAGCATCTCTACCTTCAGAAGTTTTCTTGTGTTTGGAGTGGTGGAAATGCAACAACTTAGCACCTGAACTAGACTAAAGGTATATTGGAAGCGATTCTAAACAAAAATCTAAAACATAGATGGAGGTGCGAGAGCAATATGTATGCTATCAAATGCAAGATGTTACAAAATAAGACAGAGTATAAGATTCATGAATGGTTAAACCAAACAATTAAGTTCATCTCTGCTTCCTGAATTTAACTGTTTTGATTATTTAAGAGACATAAACCGAATTGCCATCTTTCATTAAGTTGAGACTTGAATGGCACAAGATGTACTTAGCTCTAAAATTTGGCATATGCTACAGACTATTAAACAGAATCTCTCCACGACATCAATTAACAATAAACAAGCATGTATTAGTAGCATGAACAAATTTAATTCATATGTAGTAACACAAACTTCATTGGCCATACCACTAATAGGTACTCTGTGCCTTGATGCTGAAGATGAATACAAAGCTTTGTTCTTAGCTTTGTCTGCAGAAACTCTGAAGATTTCTCCTTCTTTCACTGCCACATCCCTTTTACCAATTTTAACTTCATTACTAGGCTTCCCTGGAATGACTTGCTTTCCCGTCCAGCCACTTTCCCTTGTAGGAGGCTTTTGTTCTTCCCTTGCAGGAGGCTTTTTTTCTGACACATATAACAAAAGAGTGGCTAGCAAAAGAAATAGAATTAAATAGGCATGCAGTGAATCTCAAAGCATATGAGTGTTATATCCTAAACATCTTCAAACAGATATGAGAATCAGCTTTTCTTTACATGCAGCTTTTACGTTGTTGGGGTATGGTATGTGGGACAAAAGCCCTACTAGAGTGCAAAACTCAACTAAGAAGTAGAATAAGATACACACATTTTCATATATGAAATATAATTTGAGGTATGACATGAAATCAATGAGGCAGACACTAATAATAAGACATAAAATCTCATCAGAATTAATTAAATATCTACTAGTTGCAAAATTTTGTAATTGTTTTTAATTTGGCTACACTTTTCTGGGAAAAAAGAAAAAGGAGAGCACGAAGAATTTTATCACCTTTTAATGTTCCAGGTTGTCGAGTATCAGATATAGAATTCACTTGCATTTTTCCATGAAGAAGGGACTCCATTAGACCTGAACGGATCATTCTTGGGATTGATTTCACCCTTGAAGGCCAAAATTTCGAAGTGACAGGTGAACTAGCTTTGCCAGCAATTTTATGCTTTGAACAAGATTCCTTCATAGACCCTGATTGCAGTTTCTGTACTTCTTCAGAAAGAAACTTTGTTTTGCCACTTTTTACTGCCTTTTGCCTCTTAGTCCTCACAGGTTCATCGCAAATATTTGTGCATGCTGTCTGATTCACCACATTGTGGTGGACAGGCTGAGCGGAACCTTGACCAACGTCATTCCCGGCACATCCAGTACCAGTTATGCATTCTTCACAAACCCAATTTTCTGGTACCTCCGTCCTGTTAATCTTCATGCAATAACTGAAACAGACGCAATATTAACATATTCAGGACATGACAGAATCATTTGCTTTTAGATACTACATGAATTAAATTCGAGTTTAGGACTCAACCAATCAAACTGTAACAGGAAAAAACTGAAATCACAAATCATACACAGCAAGCTTAAGCCTAAGACATGTGTCATTAAGAATTTGAATACAAATGAAAAATAGTTTTAAGGTTTCATATATCGCAATCGTTAAAAATGTAATCAAGCAAAGAAGTAGCTTAGTAGGGACCTTTCAAGTGATGAAGAAAACAGGGAGAACAGAGGTCCATAAATCAAAATCTAATACATATTGAAGTAATGTCCACACCAATTCTTTGTTATTATTAAAATATTCATAATAAAACACGTTCAAGCGCAAAAACCTTAACATGCACAGATAAAGAATGACATCTTACATATGTTCACAATATGTTTTACCCAAGAAGCATGTAGCGATACAGTCCTTCCAGCCCTCATCACCGCAAATATCACAAGGTCCCTCCTGTGGCAAAAATCACAAAAGAACATAATAGAATTTCTGCCTGTATACAATACATTTGAATACAAGAACATGTAGAAATTTCCTATCAACTAGATTATAAAAACTGAATTGTTTGAAGCAGTCCGTGGAAAGCCAGAAATCATCACAGGTTAGCTTATCTACATTTCTAACTTGCCAAACAGTCCTTATGGCTATGCAGCAGCAGTTACTAGAACTCTGCAACCAAATGAGTTACTAAAAGAGGTTACATTAAAAGAAAAAGACCCAAATTCGAAGCTTCTTAAAAAACATAAGAAAATTACATCAAAATCAAAATGTTGAGATATTGTAGCTCTAGAACTTCAAGCATCAAGTGCCAATGTGTGATGATGATATGTAAGATTATATATTGCAAAAAAATGTAAAAAATCACCACAAAGAAAATGAGATAAAGCAATTACTTATCATCCAAGCTACAAAACCCCTCCCCTAATTTTTATTCAACAGTTCCAGAGTCCAAGGAAACCCTAACCCTTCACTTCCTTGCATAATACAAGAAGAGTATACAAACTTCACCAAAGAAAAAGACCCGTGAAGCCAAAAATGAAACCAAAGAGAACCCATAACCGGATTCACGAATGTCGTGACAAAGACACAAGAAAAAACACAAACCCAACAGAATCGGATGGTGAAAATGGTAATTTTTTAAAATAATTGTAAACAAGACAATAATTATTTAATAAAGCCGCCTTTTTTTGACCCATCATAGAATAATAATATGTATAGAGTAGTGATAAAAGGTGAGGGATGGTACCAGATGTTGGACTTGGTGGTGGACCTGCCTCTGCATGTTTGTCGACAACCGGGGTTTCTTGGGATCTTAAACATCGACAAGTGAGTGTTTGGAGTAGGTGAAAACAACCACTAAAACCATCAGGACACTCTCTGGTCTCTATTAAACACTGCAAATGTGTGAAAGCTTTACATTGTGGAATTTCACTTCTTTTTTTGATAAACTCTCCCTTCACTGCTCAGTTGGGTAACTCTTACTATTAAAGGAAAAGGTTTGGATTCAAAAAATCAAAAATAAAAGAAGTTTTGGACTTCTATTCATTCATTATTCGAAGAAGAATCGAAGAAATGTATGTAAGGCTTTTTTTTTTAAGTTTTGTTTTTATTACAATCTAAAAAAAATTGTATCATTCGGACAAGAGACTAGTTTTTTATCAATTTATTTGATCGTATTAAAACAAACAAGACCATACTTGAAATGTCTTCGGATTTTTTTTTGACAATTTTATTGGAAAAATTGAATTATAGAATTAGAATCATAGTTTAATACAAAAGGAATTATTATAAAGAAACAAAAGATTTTTTGTTTTTAATTTTATATTCTAATGTCTATTATGTGAGGATAATATGTAAATACACAATTTTAATTGATTATGCTTATTAATATTATGTTAAAAAATAAATTTTCAGGTACATTACGATTGAGGAAATTACACCCCTATTCTCTTTTCTAATTTAGTGTTCACTTTTATAATCTCATTTTCACAAATAAATATTTTGACACATGTCCAATATAATTACTAACATACCATACACTTTTATATCCCTTTCTCATTTCTCTTTCCTCGATCTCTCTTTTTTTTTTTGTATCCTTACTCTCTCGTTCTCCTCCACGTCAGAATCCTAAACCCTAATGTTTTTAGATCTCTTCTCCATCCCATTGCATTTCCGAATCTTATAAGAGTCACTCTCCTCTCTTTTTGTCTCTCTTCGTTTCTCTCTCTCTCCTTCTGCCAATTCTCTTCCATCGGCACCAACGCTCCACAGTCTCTCTGTTATCACCTTCTCTCCTCGTCCTTGTCTTCTCCTCCATGATTGTTAGAGATGTTAAATCGATGACAAAGGAAGCGCGATATGATCTGGGAAGGTTCAAGAGAGAAATCGCAAAGAGAGAGAAGCCGATCTCAACACTAAAATCACAAGATTCCACCGACATTGATTATTTCATGTTAGTGGCATCGTCAATCTGGAATGGAAACTTTGAAGAAGGTGACTTCAATATGTAATAGAGAGGTCTTGCAGTGACGTCATAGTGAATGGTTGCTTTGCCGAATGGTGCGAACGATGCCAGGTTGAATGATGCTAGCGTAGTCATTTGGCTTAATTGCTGAGAAGGATGCGGTGGAGGAAGAAAAGGAGGACTTGGATATAGTTGGATACGAATTTCACTAAATTAGTACTTAAAATTGGGTTGTACTCATTCTATACTCGTTTTTTTTTTGTTTTGTTATCATCTAGATAATAAAAAAATTAAAAAAAATAACTTGTACTCATTATGTAAATATTTATTTGTAAATGTATTTGCTTTGTACTCGTAATTTTATTGAATAATAAAGAAAATATTAAGTTGTACTTATTTTGTTCCTCTTCTGTACTCATTTTGTTCTCATTTTTTGTAAGTATTTGTTAGTGTAAGCATTTATTTGTGAGTGTACTCATTTTGTACTTGTAATTTTACTAAATAATAAAAAAAATATTAAGTTGTTCTCATTTTATTTTTCTTTTGTACTGGTTTTGTTCTTACTTTGTAATCATTTGTAGATGTAATCAACAAGTCTCAATTTGCGGTATACTCATTTTACACTCGTTTTGTTTTCGTTTTATTCTCATTTGTATTAGTTTTTAAAATTTTGTTTGATATGTATTTTTTGTGTGTGTTTATTCTCTATTTGTTCTTATTTTGTTGTTGTACTGTTTGTACTCGTGTTGTTCTCGGATTGTACTCATTTTTACAGGTAAAAAGAATCTGGTTAACGCGCGGTTAATTTTTTGATACGTGATCAACACGCAGTTAAACTGTATTATTTTAAAATATTTTATTTTATACTGTTATTTTTAATATACTTTTAACATGTGGTGATATTTGCGTGCTTCTTCCATTATTATTACCATATTAAGCTCACTCACCGAAAAAGACACCCGTGAGAAAATTTCATGTGTCATACTCTCTTGGATACTGCTGACAACATTCTATCATGCTAACGACGACACCTCTCTCTTTCTCTTAATATTTTGCTTTAGTTTTTTTTTTTCAATAAACACAATTTTTATCTTTTTTTATTAGATTGAAATAGATAACATCCTTTTTGTTGTTGTCGTCACAACCTCAATTATTATCTTCTTCTGTCCAAAATGTGTTGGCACTTTTACTTTCAACATCTTTTTTTTGAGATTTTTTCAGATTATGTCATTCACTATTACTTATTTGTTTTATTTTAAATTTTTTTATTGTGTTGATTTGCCTTCTTGTTTTGTTTTTCTTTATCGTTGCACTGTTGTATTCCAAAAACTTGTAAAAAGCACAATTTGTGACATTGTCCCACTAATACAGTTGCATAAAAAAATCATAACCATTTGATATTTAATGGAAAAAATAACTCTTTCGAATTTTGAACACACTTTCATTTTCTTAAAAAGTGAATTCATTTACTACCAAAAGCTATGATAAAATGGTAAAAAATCTTTTTTTTATTAATCAAATGGCTTGAATTCGAACCCACCTACACGAGTTTGAATACTGTGTGGTTTAACAAAAAGAAAAAGTGAATTAATGCATTTTACCGACCATCCAACAAAATGTGTATACATACCTCATCACCTATATTGGATTATTGTAATGGGATGTCATAGCACACACTACGCGGTTTCTGCTTTCCAGTTATGGCTCTCAAAGATTAAAAAAAAAAAAGGTTCAATTTCTTGAACCAGTTCTAGAAACTGTTCACCCTTTTTCTGGAGAAAGATCAGCACGTTATTCTGGCCCTTCCGCTTCATAGCTAAGCAAGACATCATAGCCAAACATAACAATTATCAATAGTTCAAGCGATTAAAATGCTAATGCAGGAAAAACAAAGCGCAAAGCGGATCAAACAGGATAACAGAACTAATGACAGAAAGGTTCAACCTAGTTTTGCATAATCCCTGGTTCGCTCAAACTCGAGCTTTTTTTTTTAACTAGTCTCAAACTCGAGCTTGATTACTGGCAATGTCTGAAAAGCATGACGGAGCTCAAACGGATGTTTCAATCCACAGGAAAATAAAAAGTTTCTGTAGGATCCTACATTTTGCTCCAGATCAAATTACATAGAACTATAGTTGGTTGGTCTGTCTTGTTGAGGTTTCAGGTGAAGTACGATGATCATGGAACGTAGGCAACATCTCGGCCTTTCTTTGTGGTTGGTGCAAGTTCTGCTGCCTCATTAGTTTCACTTGGCATAGTCTTCGGCGCAGCTTTACGAGACACATCCTCACCAGAAGCAGCCATTGTCATGGCATCAACTAAAGCCTGTAGTTTTTTTATCACATAAAGAGTATAGAAGTGCAAAATTTTCTTATGAAATGAATTTGAATGAGAGAGTTGAACCAATAAAAAAAAAAGAAACTATATATGTTTATTGGTTAACAAAAACACCATTCATCGGTCAAAAAAACCAAAACCATTCATTTAATCCAAAAAGAAACAACAAAACCATTCATGCAATATGATTGCTTTTCTCTCATAAATCTAAAACTTAATCATTCACAATTAGTAAACTTCCTAAATTTTATAGTCTGATTAATGGAGTCAAAACAAGGGTTCAAAACTCGGCTAAATGATCAACAAAGAGTTGCCATCAATGAAAGCAAGAGGTATGTACTATGTACCTTATCGTATCTTACTGGAATTTCTATCAAAACTGAAAACCTTCCAGATATTTCCCCATCATTAACCTTGCTAGTGACTTTACTCGTAAATCCAGGAGTAACATCTGATGTCCCAACATCAGAGGCTCGTGCACGAATTCGAGATATGCAATTAGCCAAGCTATTAGCATCTGAATGCTCCGATTTTTTGGAACGGATTTTTCCCCATACGAAGTGTGGTGACTCTAATTCTACGTCTGAACAGAAGCAGATGTTAAAAAGGCTGAAATGTCCAATAAGTGCAGGGGTGATGTTGGAAACAAATATTGCAACGCTCCCTCATCAAGATAGAAAATTTATTTTATCTCAGTGCAATGAAGTTCTCAAATTTGTGATCAATAGAGAGAGAAAACAGAACTTTCTAACAAAATTGACAAGACTACCGTGCAAAATACTTCAAGTTTCTACAACCAATGTTTATTTGCATGATTGCATTAGTGGACAAGCAGAATTAATAATGGTTTAAGTGTACCAGTGAAAACCTAAAAAGGAAGTACAATGAACTACTTACCCTGACAATAGCAAAGTTGCTTAGAGTGAAATAGTAGTAACTCCACCACATCGTTCATGCAACTCTTCATGGCAAGATCTTCATTCTCCAATAAGTTCAAAAGGGAACAATACTGCTCTTCATGCCTACATATTCAAAACCTTCATTCAAATTATATTCCACCACCTTCAAGAGTTATCTTATAAGAAAATAGGATCAGCAAATAAACCAACCCCTCAGAATCCCCAGGGCAGAAGTAGAATGACATATCCTGTGCACGAGCTAAATCAGTCTCAAAGATCTCAGCCCAAACATCATGACGAGACAGCAAATTAAAAGACAGCATCTTGGACCTCTGCCTCGTAAATCCATTCTGAGTCCAAGAATACCTGCATTTACCCCAAGGACGATGAACCTGAATGCCATTGTACATTTTGTCATCCAAGTTACAAATCCTCAAACTTCCCCTATAATAATGAAAAGAAATAAAAAGATCTGAATAATAATTTTGAGTCATTGATGAAATTAAGAGAATAAAAGAATGATTTCATAATGCTCTTCATCTAAAAAGCAACCGTAATTTGTGTTAACCTCCTCAATGCTGGCATGATACACAAAGGCCAAACCAATATACTGACAGAGGCTCTGAAAAAGAATGTCTTTCATATCATTCTATAAATCCATCTGAAATAAATGTATATATCATGGCCAAATCAGTCAAAGAGGAAGAGCAGATTTGGTAATTTTGAAGTAAACTGTCCATTAAACGAGCATTTCAGCAAGATCATATCAGAACTTGATGTAATATATCCAGTCATGCACAACCAATTCAATTAATCGGAGATTTCAAGTCCTTTATACTGTCAATATTTCATTTCTTGTCCATGAATTTAATCGCCATAATTTTCAGTAATCGACCAGCAAATTCTGTACAATTTTCTTCCAGAATTCAAATTGTGAATCATTAGCTGGAAAAAAAATTACATTATATTTGACCATATGTCATATGTTTGTGAACCATTCATGCTTAGAACATCATCTGAAAGGTAGATAAGCTCCCGTGGATTAAATCTTGTTTACTTATAGATATAATTCATCAAAAAGGACTGATGTACGGCAGAAAGTTACATCAAGTTTCAACGTTATTCTTCAAATAATGCTACAAGGTAATTTCTGTTAAATATTAATGGACAGTTACATGATGAAGTATCACGACGATAGAGTACTCACTTCCACACATAATTAGGATCAGGAGGGTGCGAAGGGTACTCAAAATGAAGCAGATTATACGCTAAAGAAGGCCTCTCTTGGACATACAAAATTTGACGGATGACATCATCATGACATCCATCACCTGAACAAACAACAGATACAGAGTTAATTACATGATGGAAACCGCATGAGATTGAAATAAGTAGTTTAGTAACATGTTATCAGCAGATCAACAGTTTGACACTTCTTCAAAAATTTCATTCACAAATTTTCTTGGTTCCAGGTGCCCTTTCTTCATTCATTCAACTCATTTGCATTTAATAATTGCATAATTGGCTTTTTCAGAACCTTTAAGTAGATATCAATCAATTCTTCAAACAAATAAAGGGAGAGATAGAAACTATAATTCCAATTGACAGGATAAAAGAAAATAACGTCACAAAAAAAAACCACTGCACGGACAACAAATTGACACATGCATAAAAAAATATCGCAAATCACAAGATAGAAACTGTATTCACAGATATGATTCAAAAAAGTAAAATAACACCTGAGAAAATTTAACATCTGTTGCACGATAGCTGTTCTCGAGGCATCTATGCCTTCAAGCCAGGTTAGATAAAGCCAAATATGGACAAGTATCTACAAACAAGCTTTTCAGCCCATTTTTTCTTTTATTTTCATGTTGCATTAAACTAATACTCATGATCTTCTATTACATATGACAAACAAGTGATGAAATTTTAGCTTTCAGTGTTTCCGGTCAATTAAATGAAGATTTGTTTTGAGTGGACCAGGTTGGTGGCCTTCAATGGATTAAACATGGATCACGAAGTACAGTGATAGCTTTGGCAAGAACACATTTAAATTTAACGGTTGATCCTCATGTCCAGACAAAGAAAACTAAAGAAACCAGAAACATAGTGAGGCCCATCTCAACCAACGAAGCAGGAAAGTTTCAACAAATATTGCATAAGATTTGGTATAAACTATGTTCATGTAAAATTTATGCACACCGCTTTATTTCGCCAAATTTAGAACATTTAGATGTCTGCCAGAACAAACAGAAAACCCCAGAGTTTGAAGACTTCACCAATGAAATAACGTGTTGTTAACTAGAGGAACTCTTACAGACAGTCAGGCACATGGTCAAATAAGGATATTAATCTTCTGCTGCCTGACTTTGGTGATTGTCTACAATCATCATGTTGTTGTCGGCCAGGAAAAGACCAACTACCTAATAACAGATTTTTATTTATGTATGGCTTCAAATAATCGCATAGTAATACTTAGTTTGATTTCTTTGTCTGCTCCTAATTAGCTCTCTTAGTATTAAATTACCACATGATAATTTACTTTAAATTCTATATGCTCAACGAAAACTGAATAAATCATAACAAAGAAAATCTAGAATGATAACTCTTCTAAAGGAAAAAATTTTAAAAGAAAAAATTCCCCTTAATATCTCACCAAGTTACCAAATTAAGCCACGCTGTTTTGAAAATGACAATGCAATAGATTATGAATTTTGAAATTAATGATGAAGGATTAGTTTTCATTTTTTAACGTAATCTGACAAAAACCAACTTCCCCTAAAGAAATCAGATAAGAAAGAATAAGTTTTTAAAACAATGAGAAAAAATCTAATGGAGAAATGTTTTATTTAGGATGGAGGATTGGATGGGTGCTTATTACAGCCTTCCTTGAATTTCATTACACCCAGCCTCCCTCACATTAGATCCAGAAATAAATTCTTATGCAAACATTCCTAGAGGGCACATGTCAAGATCAGCTCATTGGGAACCCAAACTTTCTAAATTATGCTAGCTTTTTTATAGCTTTAATACGTTTTGCAGAAGCAAGGAGCCTACATATAGCGCTAAGGAAACAAGTATGCCACATGAAATATCATGTATAACCACCTTAAATTAATCCACAAAGAACAACATGTTTGGTTTGAGAATTAAGATAGTAACAAATTACTCATCAACTTTTTTAACAAAAACATTACTTCTTAATTTTTCTAATGCGCTTAGAACAATCATTGAAACAACAGTATCAACTTAAAACAGAAAACGTTAACACAACCATGATATGAATCTAACTTATAAAGTATGAACAAGGAACTTTCTTCAAGATTCATACACACTGGAAAGTTAACGTATATAAAATTTCCCAATTTTATTAAGGTATCAGGAAAATTTATAGAAAAAATAATCAGCATCAGTTTACATTAACGCCAGTAAGATATATGTATGAAAATTTAAAAGGGTTCCTTGCCTGAAAGCCCCTTTCTTGAGCTCCTAAAAGGAGCAGCACCAGCAACAACTTCATTGAGAATAGCTTGCACCGATGACTTCCTACTTGGGACCCTCTTTATTCTTGTAAGCAATGAAGAGTGGCCCAGTATTGGTTTTTGAATTGCTTCATCATGTATTACAGGAGCCTGTCCAGCGGCTCTTGAGAAGTCCTGTTTATCTTCAGGTCCAGGGCCAATAAAGCGACACCCATCACATACCCAAAAGGCGGCAATTGGCCGATTGTTGTAAGTACGAGTGCAGTATCTGAAAAAAAGAAGAGGAACATCACAAAGAATGGGCACTGCTGATGATATCGGAACCAATCAATGTACCCTTTTTTATTTTTATTATTTTTTGATAATTGTTGCCCATAATGTACCTTTTTTATTAAGATGACTTCCATGTTTGAGCACTTGATCAATTCCGCTTACACAACATATCAACAAATCAATAACTTTGAAGTCCTTTTCAAGTGAACTAAATTCTAATTCTTCGCTAATTTGTTCCATAAACTAATCAAGTAATTTAGCCGTTCCCACTTTGTTAACATAATTCAGTATGAAATTCTCAGAACCAGCAAGCAACAACAACAACAACCTAACTTGATCAATTCGACAACAGAACAGCTGCTCGATCTATCAATTCAAACGTGACAACTATCGTTGAAAAGAAACCATCAGCATGCAGAAAATAAAAATGTAAATCAGAATAACAGAACATGAAATATTCAGTAATTTAAAGACGTCTTTGACGAGAACAACAACAGCAATAAGCATGGGAGAATGATCCAGGGCACGTACACGTGTTCGCGAGTGAACCTGCACAAAGCACAGCTTTGAATGAGCTCAGGGAAGCTGCTACTACCGCGTATCTCGCAAGGTTCCACCTGAAAATCGCGCGCGTTTGTGTAAACAGCAACAAAGTTGAGGAGTATTAGGACCGGATATGATAGTATAAGTTATGTAAATTTTAATTTTTTTTGTTTGAGATATTTTTTTATAAAAAGTAAAGAGAGAAAAGAGGGAATTACTTATTTTTCAAGCTCTTATTTTTTAATTTATTTCAATAAATTAGTGGGTTAAGAAGGGATAAAAAATAAATTAAAAATATATTTTTATTTTATAATTTTATTCTTCTTTTTTTATACATATATTAGGAGACAAATATGACATTAAAGTGCTTAAAGACGCACTTGAATTTATTGCTAATACCATTTGGTGTTTAAATTATTACATTAGATTACAAATAAAAGTAATAATTATTTAGAATCCCAATATTAGGTTTGTGTGTGTGTTTTTTATCAGCAGTTTTTCATTATTAGTTATGAATAATATTTAATTTTGTTATAAATAACTTTCAAATTGATTATCATTTTAAGAATATTTAATTGATTAAACCATTTTATTTATTTTTCATGATTAAGTATAATAATTATTTCTATATATTTTATCAGAGGTATAATAGTAAAATTTTTATATAATATTTTTATTTTATTTTTTTAATTAACATTTTAGATAATCTATCCTATTCTTTTTTAAAACTCTCAAACAATGAAGTTTTATAATTTTAACATATCATATATTATCCTGCAACAAGTTTTAACTACTAATCTATCATATCATATTCTATTAAACTTCTAAACGAAGCGCTACGATAGTAAGATAATTGAGAGTTGGCACGCTTCGTTTGAGAACTCAAAACAACGTCGTTGATAATTGAGAGTTGGCACGCTTTATTTGGTTTTCATCTGATTTTTTATCTCTGAATTATTATTTAGTAGTATTTATTTGGTTTTCAATTTGTTTTCTATTCATGGATTGTTATTTGGTAATCTTTTGGGTTTTTGTTGTGTTTTCATTTGATCTTTTATCTACAAATTATTTTATGGTATTTATTTGTTTTTTATTTGATATTATTATTGCTTCATTTTGTATTTTATTCAATAGGTATTTTTGGTTTTCATTTGCTTTTTATTTGTCAGTATGGTGTTGTGCCTTTTTTTTGGTATTTTTATTTTTATATGCTATTATTATTTGTTATTTATTTGGTTTTCAATTTTTATTTCATAAATTTTTATTTGGTATTTATTTATTTTTTATTTTCTAACCATTAATTTTTATTTGGTATTTTTTTGGGATTCTTTCTATGGATTATTATTTAGTATTCACTTGGAATTTTTTTAGTTCTCTATCTCTGAATTGTAATTTGGTAATCATTTGTTTTTTCTTTTTTTTTATCTTTGTGAAAATTAGTCTATAGTTTAATAAACTAAAAACAACCAAATAAAAATTTAGTGAACAAGACAACCAAACAAAAATAACTTCCAAAACAAAAGAAATTATGTGCACACGAATTCGAAAGTGTGAGACCTATTCTAAATAAGAAAGTTAAAAAATTAAAAATAAGCAAAAACTATATAACACTGTTAAAACAAACATTAGAGCAAAAATTATATAAAAAAATTAGTCTATATTTTAAAAAACCAAAAAAAATAAAAAAATTGTTAAGCTTTCCCTCCCATTAACAACAACACACTTTCCTCTTTATTAACTCTACAAACCAACCTAAGTCCTAAACTAACAAAGTTATAAAATTTAATAAAATTAAAAAAAAAAAAGAGGTCGAGAAAGTGACAACCAAACAGGAAAAAGAAAAATTCACAAAGAAAATCACATTTTCAAGAAATTACACATAGGCAGCGACCACGAGCGACGCCGGGTCCCCATCGTCGTCGCCAAAGGCGATCCCTCGCGAGTCCGAGAAGCCGTTTGTTAATCTCGAGAAGAAGATTATTGATGTGAGTTTTATTTTGATTGTGATGGAAGTCGTTAGATTGAGGACTTAGTTGTCGTTTTCGTCTTCGACTGTTTTGAAAAGATAGTTTGGTGATTTGTACCAGTCAAATAAAAAATTGGTGATTTGAAAGAAATGATATTGACTTTTGTGAATAAATTAATAATGAATTCTATGAAAGCTTGGATTGAACTAAAACCTTTGAAGTTGTTATGGTTTTTGTTTTGAAAGAGAGTTCAAGACTTCTCTGGTCTCTTCATTTTTCTGTTAGTATTTACATCGATTGAACGGAATCTCGGTGTCATTCGTCAGGGGTAGCTAGTGGTAAAGGGAGCAAGTTTCAAGTTCTCAGGTTCGAGTTTTAGAGGAAGCGTTTCAATTAGAAGCGGATCTGAATCGACAATAAAATTTGGTGGATAACTCCTTAGATTATTAGCCCTTGATGAGGTGTTGTTGTAATAAAATTTGGTCTCGTTATCAAATTCAGTTATGGCTATTTAAGCTCTATTAGCCGTTTCCGTCTCCTCTTTTCTAAGTCAAAAAAATTCAGCATAAATATGCTAGCTCCCCTTTTCTCGGTCAAAAAAAAAGGATCATAATCTCGTTGTCGTCGTGGATTATCATGCGTCTCCGATCACGGGCCGTGGGATCTTTCTTCGCAACCACTCCGGGCAGTCCTTCTTCTACGACGTTGCCATCACCGGCGACGCTAATTCATACGTCGAGCTTGATTTTCTTCTGTTGCTTCGAGGCCACCGAGACAGTCCTCCTCCTTTTATTCAAACAATTTATACGTAACCTCCATGGTATTAGATATGAAATTCTGTCATAATAACTGTGAAATTCAAAGTATGCTCAAAAATCATTCATCATTATTTTGTGATTTTGTTTTTTTATTGAATTATTTTTGAAATTAGCTCTTTCTTTTTTGTCAATTTCACATTTTGTTTGTATGTGAATTATGTGATGCATTTTTTAAAAACTTATTTATAAAATAGTAGGAACTAATAATTATTTAGAGGATGTTACAAGATTTTTTAGTACAAGAAGAAAGATTTCCCAGGCTTATGAAGGGCATAAAAGTCAAATAATACAAATTATAGACACATTCAACTAGTTTTAATGTGGAGAGCATTGATTATCAAATTTTTTTAGCTATTCAAATAAAAAAAATAATAAACCAAACTACGTATCTGAAAATTGTGATATGTGCAATTTAAATGGCTCAAAATCAAGAGAAAATATCAAATTGGAAAAAAAAAATTCATTTTATTTTTTTTTTCAATTTTAAATGTGATTACAAGCAACCATTTTACACACTAACTCCAAACTAATTCATATTTTTCTTATTATTTTCCTTTCTTCAAATAAAACAATTAAAAAAAGAGTTCATTTCTTTAGCTAAGGGTAAGGGACCATTAAATTTAAAGTTTAACAATTTGGAATAATTATATTATGTGGTAGGAGGCAACCAGATCCAAAATGCAATTAGAATAATTATACTAACAAGAAATTGCAACTAATTAAGATTTTTTATTTCGATCTCAACTCATCCACAAAAAAGAGACTAGAAAACAAACCATACGATTTTGCGGCTTAACCTTAAGACGTCTTGCGTCCACCAAGGAAAGCCATAACAACAATTAACATATGTAATAGAGTGACGAGAAAGGAAGGGAATGGGAAAAATAATTATTTTGCTGAGAAAGAAATTGTAACCTTTTCCATTATTGTCCCAACCAATTTCTTCTAAGATTTTTCGTCAAACGCTTTTTTTGAGTTTTTGCGTAACAGTGAGAGTGAAGGGACCACTTCCTATGCCAGTGTCCTAAAATGGACGGTTTCTTTAAACCGACACTTCCTATGTTCATCCTTCTCTATACACTTGTCTCCTCCACCCCACACAGTTCCTTTTGTAGACCAAAAAATTACTTAAAAAATTTAAATTTAAAAACATATTATTTTATTTTTACTATTTGTGTTTGCTAAATTCAACTCTTTTTTAACTACCTTCGTAAGCGTAGGGCATGTACAATAATATTTTATGAACTAATAACTCTTAAATTTTAAATATGAGTGTTTATTATTAAAAAAATCTAATTTGATAATTGCAAAATTTAACTTCTTTTTTTAATAGATTTAACTTTTTGCCAAATTTGAATTTTGACTACAAAAGTAAAAACAAAAAAAAATTACTGCTAATTTTAAATATAGAATTTCTCAACATAATCAACTAAATGAACTATTTATTAAAATTAAATTACTTAGACCACGGCGTTGCTCTTTTTTCCCATCTTATAAATGCATCTTGAATTTAAACAACGCAAATTGACAAAAAAAAACAATGCAAAGATTTTTAAAAAGATTCCCTTTTATGGAAAAAAGAAAAGAAAAAATAACAATGGAAGTTTTTTTTTATTTGGTGTCAATTGATTAGTCTGGGTTGCATTATTTTTTTCCATATTGATTTTTAATGGAAATAAAATTTGAATTTTTAAAATAAGAAACTCTAATATCGCTAAAATACAATTGGATTGGTATCTGGGTTCATCCTATTAGTGGTAAAGTAGTCCAAAATTTACTATTTGTGGGCAGTGAAAAAATAATGTTAAGACATACTGACCTATCTTAGCTTGTCATGGATATTTATGATATCACAAAAATTTGAGAACCGATTAAGTATCAATTTCTCGAGAAAATTACACGCCCGTTTCATTCAGAAATTCAGGTGCGCGACTTGTTTCTTAAATATATCACATTGTATCCTTTTTCCATACATCATGTATAGATTCATGAATCTAGCACATTCTTTTGTGCATTTTGTATCCCTCGTGTGCAAACACAATGTCATTTTCAAGAAGGAAACTTTTGTAATTGTCTTTGTGTGGCCATCATTTTGTAAAAATCTCTAATTTCTTTCTAAGGCCTTCTAAGGCCAACTACCAATTTGGACTCACACTAAACAAACTAGAGGAAATTGCAAAGAATATCAACGGGAGGAAATTGCACGAAATAGCCATCTTTTAAAACTTTAATTAAGAATGTCCACCCAACTTTTAATAATGTATTTATATGTTTTTGTATTTTAATTCTTCTCATTAAAGAGATAAAATCGGTTGACCTCCTATTTCTTTGGAAGTAAATTTCAGTTTTCTCTCCTCCACTTTTTTAGTCTATAATTATGTGATTTTTGTTTTTCAAAATATGTTTGGTTACGCTAAAACTAACACAATAGTCGACGACTCCTCATTTTCTACGTTTTCTTCAATATTTTGTAGGCATATTTTGTTAAAGTGTTTACAATCTTAGATTCCAAGTTTTGTCTTAATATCTAGTTTAGTTTCAATCAAATTTCAAAATTGTTTAAACTTACAAAAAATTATTTACAATCTTAGACTCCAATTTTAACATCTAGATTAGTTTCAATCAAGTTTCAAACTTGTTTCAACTGATAAAAAATTATTTACAATCTTAGATTCCAATTTTATCTTAACGTCTAGTTTAGTTTCAATTAAGTTTCAAAATTGTTTCAACCTATAAAAAATTATTACAATTCAAAAATAAATGTGAAAAATGATATAAAAAACTTGAATAAAACTTACATGAAACCCTTAATATTAATGAAATCCGAATATTATGCTTTTTTGACTTTTTTAATGTGTTTTGAACTTATTGATATGTATTTGTCAGGATATTTTAATCCAATTATTGTTGGTTAAAATCTCCTATGTTTTTAAAATTAGTCAATCAAAAGCTTTAAATCCAATTTTATCAAGTAATCAACACCTATTTTTAAAGAGATCTAGTGATCCATGTTTTAATTTTTGGTGGCTATTTTCAGAAAAAAAAAAACTTCACTAATTTATAGGCATATTTAGTTAAAGTTTTGAAATGATCACTTATAAAATGTGTTTTAGTTTAGGTTGCTTATGTAAAAAACCCTAGCAACTTTTTAAAACTTAATCTAACAATACCCAACAAAGTATTGGTAATGCAATTGTGGATTTTTGTTATTCTAATTATGTCCATTGGAATAAGTAACTGCAATTTCGGATTATATAATTTCCTATATTTTCTCCACTTGTCTTTGGTAATTAATTATGTAATTTCACAATCAAGTCTAAGATTTTGCACATTTTTATGAATAGATTGTTGAGTCAAGTTCAAATTTTGTATTTGTCAAATATATACCTCCAATTTTAAATTTTAATAATAATTAAATAAAAATCGTAAATTTAATAGTTTATGACTGCAATTATTTTTGACGTACTTAGTTTTGATTGGTTTCGATTAAGTTTCTATCAAGTTTCATAACTGTGTTTCTAATTCTATATTTCAATTTCTTTTTTATTTATCAAGTTTAGTTTCTTTCAAGTGTCTATTAAGTTTCTGTTAAAGTTTACGAACATATTTAGATTTAAGTTTTTTAATAATAATTATCTGCTTTTTTTGTCAAGTTTCGTGTAGTTTCAATTGTGTTTCAACATCGATTTATTGAAAAAAAAAATCACTGACATGGTAAAGTTATGTAAAAGGATTAAAAAAAACATAATGAAACTTATGTAATTTCCACCGACTTTCAATTTTCCAGTGTGGTTTTCTATGAAGTTTCAATTAAGTTCAATTAAGATCTATAAATGTATTTAGAATTTTATATTTCAATTTCTTAAACTCACTCAGTGTAGTTTATGTCGAATTTTAATAAGTATCAGTTGAGTGTTACAAATGTGTTTACAATCTTGGATTCCAAATTTTAACTTAACCCATCTAGTTTAGTTTTAATCAAGTTTTAAAAATATTTCAATCTCTAAAAATGCATTACAATTTAAAAACTAATGCGAACAATGATATAAATGTAAAATCAATTAATGGTTTTTGTAATATTTCGTACTTTCCGATCATGTTTCCTATAGTTTTTGAATAGGACATGGAAGACTTTTAGGAATACAAGTGGATGGTGTATGATGTTTATGATGAAATCATGTTAGGATGGATGTTGTTAAGTGTTAGAAGTGATCCGGAACGAGTTCGGTAACAAGAGAAATCAAGAAAGAAGAAATAAGGCATTTAATGTGCGTAGTCTTAGGAGTAACGCACGTTATGAAAGCTTCACGTGTGTAGTCTTAGGAGTAACGCACGTTATGAAAGACTAACATACGTAAGACTTACTTTAACGTACGTTAGACACTGTTTTCGCAACATACGTGTTTTCAGCGATTGGCGTACGTGTGTTGGGTTTCCGTGATGATTCACGTACGTGAGATGAACAGTGACGTACGTGAGGTCGGGCCTGGTGCGTCCAGAATTGATTTTGAGCCCCAATAATGTACGTGAGATGTCCATACACGTACGTGAGGGTACTCTAACGTACGTGAGACATAGATTGACGTACGTGAGGTGTTTCAGACGCCTTTAAAGCGTCGAACAAACGCGATTTCTTCATTTCCTACACTCACAACTCACTCAAAACTCTCTCAAATCATCCGAGAATTCAGGGATTGGTTCGTCCATCATCCATAACCATTTTAAGAGGTAAGATTACAACTCTTTCTTGGATTTAACATCTCTTTCATGCATTAATTCATGAAATCCGTTTTGGCCAAATGGGTCTAGGGTTCGGATTTTTGGATGATTTTGAGTTAATGAATGCTAAGGGTTGTTAGATTAGAGTTCATTGAGGTTAAAGGAACATGTTTCAAGCCTTGAATCTACAGATTTGATGATTTATTATGTTGGCTAGGGTTAGGTTCGGTTTTGATGATTTCTAGAGCGATTTGGAGTTTTTATGATGGAATTGATGATTGATTAATGTTTATGAATATGTTTAGGAGCAATGTGGGTGATTGGAAACATTGGGTAATGATCGAATCGAAAATTCAATATTTTTGAGAATAAAACTTAGGTTCGGCATTTTTGTAAATGCTGGAAAGTTGAAGCTAGATTTGAGATAATGAGATATGCTTGGTTCCGTTGGGGATCGAATAGAGCATGATCTTGGATTGAAAGTGATGGATTCACTTTCGGTTGTTTAGATGACTTCGAGAGTCTGCATTTGCATTTACATATCATGCATTTGGGTATTTGCCACAGTACCGCATTGTGATATTTGTGATGTGCTATGTGTACAGCTTCCTGTCATTGCCAGTAAGAGCAGCCACCGACGAGTGGGACTTGACTGGTGCTTTGGCTTGGATTG
>CAODLS010666003.1:0-15266 GCA_948243855.1 Flueggea neowawraea | reverse complement strand
ATATAATTAACATTGTTAATCAAATTACCAATATTTTATAATTAATCTTTAGGATTTTCAATATATTCTTTATTCATTCCATCTTTCAACTCAACTATTGATGGAAATCGAGATTAAAAATATTTTGTAATATATAATTTTTTTTTATTTAATATTTTTATGATTATCTAAATATAAATGCTATAAAAAAGTTCAAAATAATCTAAACTCTATTTTGCAAAATCTAAACCTCCATCTCAAAAAAAAATCCTAAACAAACTCACAAACTACCCAGTCATTGCCCAAATCTTTTTTATATTCTCTTCTTACTTCTTCTATGTTTTTTCTTTAATTAATTTTTTAATTGGTTAATTCTTTTACCAATTGTTTTTTAATAAAATTTGAATTTATGAAATATTATAACATTATATTATGATATAAATATGTATGTTTTATATATATGTAAATTGTTATGATCAATTCTGATTCAGCAGCAAATATAAACTAAAATAATTGTAAGATTCAAACTTTGATTATGTATTAAATCAAAAAAATTTAATAACAATCATTCCAATTTTGATTTTAATTATTGTCATTCTCATTCTGTATATAATCAATTCTGATTCTGGTTCCTTTGACTTTTTGTGACAAATTTTAAAATTTGTTAAAAAGAATATACATATATATAGGTAGCTAACCTTCGCACTTTGCATTGTGGTTGAGAGAGTTTTATGGGATAAAATATGATAAGCAAGATTTATAAAGTTTTATTTTAGAATTTAGAAATGATAGAATAGGCTATTCTAATTTTATTAAATAAAGAATGTTGGTGAGATCAGGCAATATAATTTTATTAAATAAAGAATAGAGTCTCCAAAGAAGTAACAAAACATAAAAACAAATGAATAATAACAATTTATCATGCAAAAATATACACAAAATGCAACATAAATCAGGCCTAAAATGTGACATATCAGTTACTTTACGCCAGTATTTTCTTTTTAACCTGGGATAACAATATTTTGTTTTAACTCCCTCTGTTCCATCATTAGAGTTCATTTTTTAATATACACATATTAATCACGAACTACCTAGGCATTGCCCAAATTTAGCGGGTTGGGTCATTCTTTTACTAAGCCACTATTGTAAGCCCATGGAATAGGGTAGTTACATTTTAGATACTCTATTAGCTCTCATGTTTGGGCTTATAAATCACTGACTGAGTGATAAAAAATTGAGTTAATTATCTTAAGTGTCACTTTTAAAATTCTGATTCATAATAATATCACATTTTATTTTGATTTTTAAGAATGTTATTTTTAAACACTTGATTTTTCAGAATGAAAAATTTAATATCAAATAAAATCCAATTTTTCTTCTCATTTTCACAAATTTTTTCTCTCTCTTCAGTTTCTCTCTCTATGTTCTTATCTCTTTTTCTCTTCCTCTCCACCTAAACCTTAGTCGTCATTCCTCTCGCCTCTCCTTCGTCTCCGACCACCGCCATCACTTACCTTCTCCGACGCCGCTTCTCTTTTCCTCTCTCTCTTGCTCATCTCCGTCATCTTCTCTTTTCATCTCTCTCGCTTCTCTTCGTCATCTTCTCTCTTCTTGTCCAGATCCAACACCGCGACAGCGACGAGATCCAACAATGCAAGGAGATATGGTGGTGATCGTGGAGGCGAGACTTGGACAAAGACCTTGTAAACATGGTATAAAAAATAATTATTTTTTGAAATTATTAATTCTCGTTAGTCATTGATGTTTTTGTTACGATAAGTGAAACGTTGCTAGGCTAGGCAGTTGAGGGAGATGGTGGCGATGGCGGCTAGGGTTGGAACCTTAGTTGCTGCCATACTTGTATTAATTACAAAATTGTACGTTCTGAAGAACCCGGGAGACCTCTGAAAACCTTACAAAAATATTTTCCAGATTTATTATTATCTAAAATTTTTGGTTAAATCAAATGATTTACAAAATATATAATTTAAAAAATGATACGTAAAAAAAATTATTAAGCTAAATTTCTTAAAAAAAATTGACTCCCAAAAGTCACTTTAATAAAAAAAATCGACTCCCAAAATTCACCTTAATGAAAGAAACTTTTGGAGACCTCCAGTTGAGATTTCTAGTAGAGATTTTTGGAGACTTCTAGTGGAGATCCCTGGATGCCTCCAGTAGAGATCCTTGGAGACCTCCAGTGGAGACCCATGAAGACCTCTAATAGAGACATTGGAGTCCCTAAAGACCTATAGAGATTTTCAGTGGAAACCCCTTGAGACCATTAAAAACTCTGGAGACCTCTGGACACCTTTTCTGTTTGATTTGGTTTTCTCGCAAAAATCAATTTCTCGGGAAAATATTTCTCGCGAAAATGTCATGTTTACAAATTATTTTTTCTAATCTGATATTTTTGCAAATTAGTTTTTGAAATGTCATTTTTGAAAATCGGTATTTTATGTTGTTATAAAGGTGTATTTCTCCCTAAAAAGTTGAGGAACAAAGGTATATGGTTAACTTGCTTTAATATATAATATTATATATATTTGCTCTGGACATTTGATTATAAATATTGCAAACCCACGTTTCGTAATTATTGATTTATGGTGTTATATTTTTTATTCACGGTTCTATTATTTTCAATTCACGCCGTTATTGGTACAATGTCATTTCGGTTTTTTTTTTTTGTGCTTTTGGCCACTTTCTTTATTTTTATTATGTTTTGGTTCTATAGTATTGTTGTTTTGTATTGTTGTTTATCTGTTGTTTATTTGTTGTTGTTTTTTTATTTATTTGCTATTGATTTTTGTCTTCTTCTCGAGCTTTCACTTCTTCTTTGAGTTTCAACTATGTGCTCAGATCTATATATGAGTTCTATATAAAAGGTTTTTGATTTATCCTCTCAAACTGTTTAGTGATGTTTGTGATATGTATATGAACTTTCAATTCTTCTTCTTTGATGTTTGTGATATGTATATGTGTGATGATGTTTGCAATTTGTATATGAGGTTGTTCATAAAAATATTATGAAATTTGCAGAAAATATGTTGAAATTTTCGGTTGTGAGTTCAAGAGAGGTCTATTTTTGATTGGTTGTTATTTGTTCGTGATCTCCGATCTGTTTTAGAAGTATATCAGAGCTAAATAATTGCGATTTTATGATTTATTTTGATTGCTATGTTTCTGAATTTGGCACTATGTGGCTGTAATTTATATTGTTGCTGGCATGTGCTGGAGTTTCTGAAATTTCTGTTTAAAATTTTGAAACAAGACCATGTAATTCCTATATCTGAAACACATGTAACTGTATTTGGCCCTAAAAAGTTTCCAGGGGTGAGAACCTTCACTCTCTTCTCTTTTATGTTGCATGAATTTAAATGTTTTTGAAGAAGGTATTCAACGTTTGACTCTTACGATTCACTACTAATTTATCAAATTTGCAATCACTCATTTTCAATCCACCAAAAATATTCTCAAACCTGTAATTTATTTATTAGTTACTGTATGATCCATCAAAAGTAAAACGTAAGTAATACATTCTTAATACCCACCATTCAATCTGAGAAGACAAACAGCAAGAAAATTCGAACTCTGAGCTTTACAACACACAACATACATTTATTGATCGGAAACACACACAAACAACATACATGAACTATTTTAATGTTGATACTTAATTATAGCTGAATGGTGGTCCAGAATCAGAAAGGAAGAGTAGTATATATTTTAATGGGATATGAAAAAATCATAAGATAAGCAGCTTTTAATACTAACCTTGTCTGCATCTGCTGTAAATGTTTGGTCAAAATGCTCTCCTTTTGAAGTAAGCTTGACCCACTTAATTATTCAGGGAATCATTTCCACTTTCAAGTTAGGGTTTGCATCATCCTTCCCCAACCTCTTCAATTGCTTCTCTGTTTTTCCTGGCTTTTCCCATTTAATTGTCAAACCATTTTAAATGATTGCTAAGAAAAAAAGAACCATTTTAAATGTCTCACATCCGCTGGGGCACAGCATTTAGTGGCTCAACTTGTGCTTTGCCACGTGGAATTTTCATGACGTGGCAAGTTAATATTGATTGTGGTGTTTGAGTGCGATGAGATGTTTTGTAGACGATAATGAAGTTGCCATTTTGGCTTCAAATATGCGAAACAACAAATTTAGTTATTTGGTCCTTGTACTTAAGAAATGTATAGTTTTACACCTTAAATATTATTTGTAGATACTTTGTTACTTGCATTAATGAATATTAATATCTGTTAGAGAGTTCAGCATGCACCTTACTTAATACGTGATTTTTCTTATCAACCTTTTTCTACGATTCCTGCCCCAAACAAAACCCTTTTCTACAATTAACATTATTCCTCTTGTTTCTCTATACAATCTCACTCATCTTAATTGTTGTTGTTTTCTTTCCTATAGATTTCTATCAACATAAATTCATATCTATGAGTTTATATCTTTCTGCGCTGCCTAATTCATCTTTCTAATTTGCAAAATGACAAAAATAACTATAAATATTATTTTGCTAAGATTTGGTAAAATCATGAGATTTTGGGTTGGAGAAGTGAGATGGGTGGGATAAAGAGATTTTACAAAAATTTTCAAAACTTGGATTTGGCCTCTTCCCTTTGTAAGACCCATGATCTATAAAAAAACTATAAATATTATTTGTGTAAAAATATTTACATTTATTTATGAGGGGTAAAAATGTAATTTTATTATTGTACAGGGACATAAAATGTACTATTGAGGGTCTTTTTATTCTATTTAATTAGGAGAGGTTATTTAATTTGTAGTTTGAATGTGATGAGTGGACGCGTAGTACATAGGCAAAGGTCTCTGGCAACGAGGCATTTGGCTTGTTTGAAAGCAACGAATAGAATGATTGTTACTCGCTTCTCTATGCGCGTGCTCACATTATTCTTTTTATTTTTATCTTTTTTCTTTTGCATAATTCTTTTTTTCTTATCGACATAAACAAATTCTGCCTATTTTAGTTGCAACTGCATGGAAGCAGGACTTGGATAATTTTTTCCTACAATTACAGGTTTTCTTACTATCTTTTTATTAAAATATAATATTTTTTATCAATATACAATTTTTTCTATTAAAATTATAAAAAAATTAATATATAAATAAAAATTATTAATTATTAATTATAAAATTATAAATTCTAATAAAAATATATTGTACTTAGATAAAAAAAAAGTTGCAAGAGTTCTTACAACTAGATGGTTCCAGAAAAAAAAATTATTCATAAGACTTTGTTATTGAGATTTGCCCAAGATTGATGATCGTTATAGAAAGAAATTAAAGTTGGATTTATTCTAAAAAGTAAAAATTAATTGAAATCTCTCTTTATTCTTAACATTATTAATTAGGGTTGATTTTATTAAAAATAATTGTTTTTTTAAAATTTTTTGGTCTTCAGGGGTAGATCTGACTGTAATTAGCTAATATTTACAGTTGAATGTTCCAAGTTCAATCCTTAGGAGATATAAGAGAAAATAATTTTTTTTGAACTTTACTCTATCCCTACTTTAAAAAAAATTGGCCAAATTCTTTTTCTATAAATCATTTTATTTTCTCCCACTCAAAATCAAATTTGTGACCTCTCTAAAATTTAACTAAATTCTTATATGCGAAACATATTTGTTTTAGCACCGTGTGCAGTTAAAATGTTTAAACTCAACTTCAAAAGTTTTTTTTTTTCATTTTTATTGAATATATTTCAGAAATGTTAAGAGTTAATTTTAGTTTCGTTATCATTCTAAAAAAACTTTCTCAATATTTTAATATGCAATACATAAACTGTAATTTCTTTGTTAATAATCACTTAATCTTTCATTAATAAATACTTCCATAGAGTCTTTATTTTTAACATTTTGAGGTAACAAACTACATATTTAATAAAATTAAATAAAATATACAATAAAAAATACTACAGGCGTGTTTGTTTGGAATATATTTTTAATTTATTAAAATCTGTTTTAACAATTTACTTTTAAAAAAACATAAACTCTCTATTTTTTTATCATACAAAATTTATTTCTATCAAATCTACTTTTAATAAATACATCCCTATTTTTTGTGATATAAAAATAAATTCACATATGACAAAATAAACATTACCGTCATTTTAATTATTTAATCAAATATTCCCCCAAAGATTGGCTCTAATAATAATTAATTAATATTTATAGCTAAATATTTCAAATTTAATTTTTAACAATGTAAGAAAAAAATAAAAAATTATTTTGAATTTTAACCGAACCTTACTTTTTAAAAAAGAAATATTTAATCAAATATAGTTACAATAATATTGAGGTGGGCGTAGAAAATGACTGGATTAACAAAACGGCGCGTGGGTCTAAAATGGGAATCACGCAATGGCCAAGAAGTGAGGTCACGTGCGCTTTCTGGCCTTTTTCATCTTTGATTCTTCTCCCTCTACTTTATTCGAATCGCTATCAATCTCATGTCATGTGACCCCTCTCTCTCCATTTCTCTCTTCCTTTTATACCTTAATGTCAACACTGCCACTCTTCTTCTTGTCTTTTCTTCCCATCAAATAACGGCTCCCAAAAAGTTTCTCCTTTTTATTTCTCCACTATACCAGGGCTTCTTTGCAAATATTAGGGCATAATTTTTTTACACTAAAAAATAAATTCATTTATTCAAATTGATAATATAAATTTAAATTTATTAAAAATTATAACAGATAAAATAATAAAAAAATTTAAAATATTCAAATTAATAATATAATAAATTGACTTAAAATCTACATATTTGAAAATACTATTGTAACTGAAATACCTATAACTCTAGATCTGCAAAATAATGACGGACATAATTTAATTTGTAATTTTGTCGAATTGAATATATTGACTGTCTGAAATTTTGAATCGCCCACAAAAAATAAAATTCAGCAATAACGACGGTAAAAACCAAACACCACAACAAAACGACAAAATCACAAAAAAAAATTAATCTAAATCTATGTAAAAGACTCACTTATTTTATAAGAGAAATTAATAAAAGAATGTTTTAATAAGTGATTTAAGACCAAAATAGCCAAAAATCACCCCTTTTTATTAAATAAAAATAGACAGCAAACCAAAGTAGAAGAAAGATTGAGAGAAAAGGAGGTTAGGGTATTAGGGCATAATGTTTAGAAATATAATTAACAGTATTTATAAGAAACTGTATAATATATGCTTTTTATTATTATATTATGATTTAGAAATAACATTTATATATAGTTTTACTTTTTATTTTTTTTGTATACAAGTGTTTTGTTGATTTTGGTTGATTGACTACACAGAACCATCCAAATTCCTTTCTATAAGTGATAAGAACTTTATTAAAATATAATCTACAAAACAGTGGATTGACATCTAATAGGAAAACCATCTAATTTATAAGTTGTTTAAATTTAACTCATTTCAGTGACAAACAGATTTACTCGTTTAAAACTCGTTTTATAAATATATTTTTTAGTTGATTATCTATTCGATTAATATAATTCTATATATATTCAAATTAAAGTGTATACATATAATTAATGCGTTTATAATTTATTGAAAATAAAATTAGCTCTGGCATTAGAGAGATAGTTGGCTCGATTTTTAGTGGGAGCAAATAACATGACTTGTAAAAAAGTATGTATGTGTAACATTTACTAGTCTTGCGATTTAATTTGCTCATAAGCTAAAAATTTCGCTTGATCATAAGATTATTATTTAGCATGTTTGTGAATTTGATTAATAGAGTTTTGAGCTGTTTAATATTAATTAGTTTAACATTTTTGAAGCTAAGCTCTTTTATATATCAACTCAAAGACAAACAAGTTTTTATCGAGTTAATCTCAAATCACTAACGAGCAAATTAACTCACTATATCTCTAATTTTGATTTATAAAAACAAAAATCAAATTTACCTAGCGGAGCCCAATGGAAGGAATATATTACTTGGATTTACTAGTAGCAAAACCGAAAAGCGACGAGTTAAATTAGGCTTGAGAGACAAGAACGGTTATTGTGGCTGATCGTATGAATTGAAAAGAAAATGGATTGGAAAAAGAAAAAAAAAAAAGAAGAAGAAAGGGGCACACCACGCACGGATGGTGATTGATACTCCTAATACACTCCAGCCCACTCCATGTTTGTTTGCTTTGTTAATTTGCATTTTGGTGAGTAGCTCCTTGTGTTTCCGTGATCTGGCCACGTTCACTGTTAGAACTTGTAACATGGCATTTGATATTGAAGGGCTAGTTCAAGTTTCATCTTTTTACATGTTTCACTAACTATGTCTCTCAACGATTGTATATTAGATTTGTCTACGAAAATATTATTCACTCTGAACTCATGAATTTTTATAATTTTGTCTTAAAAAAGACGTCTCAGTGGTTTAAGGAAGAAATTTATTTATAAGCGATTATTGACCTTAATTCTTAAGTGATGTGTAAGTATGACATTATAATATGTTATTTTATTTACTCTCACGACAATTTACAATATTTTAATATTAGAGTTGATTTTAGTAACAATGAATTATGACTTCGTTGTTTAGGTCAGTTCAAGTTGTTATCTATTTGAAATTGATGTTTCTACTTAGTTAGGAGCTTTCTTCAATATTAGTTTACTCGAATTATAATTTTTTGCATGCAATTCCTAGACATTATCACCAATGCTTTACAAGGGATCAAATTCAATTTGGTGATAAGATTATCTCAAATATAAAATTGTAATTATTTAGGATTTAGTTTAACTGTGGCAGCTAATAATATCTTTAGCAATCGTATCTAGAAATTTAGATAAATATTCATAAAAACTTAAACTATTTATTTGCAAATATGTGAACACTATTAAATAATTAAAATATGAACAATATTTCTTATATACTATTGCTTTAAATATAATTTAACAAAATACGATTAATATTTCTTTTCTTGAGAGGAGAAAGCAAAAAAATTATAAAAAGACGCAAAAAAAGTGTTACATTTCTTTCCTTATTAGCATTAAACATTTCTAATCACAAAATTGACAATCCAACCACAAAACCGATCCACGCATGTGTTTCTCTTTCAACACTTCCTTCATTTTCGTCCCTTTTTCCACCACTTGTTCTTTTTGGTCCCTTTTTCCACCACTTAAGATTTGACCAACATTTCTTGCAAACCAAACCGGACTTTCAGCTCTAGGTCACACCGCATTATCAAAAACTCTCTCTTATCACTTGATTCTTCACAGCACACACACAAAACACTCCTCTCCCCCACTCTCTGCACATCCAAACAAACACACCACCATTATTAGTGCAGCAGTTTTAATTTCTCTGCTACCCAAAACATAAATATCTCTCAATCAATCACCCACAAAATCTTTCACCTCTCTGTTACCCACATGATCAGTAAGCTGTAAAACCATTTGGGCCAAAAAGAAGGGAACAAAATGGAAACTGATAGACCCCATAGGAGCAACAGCATCAACAACAGCAGCAGTAGTAGCAACAGCACAACAAGTGAGCTCTTTATTTGCTTCACATCACGTCTTTCTTCCTCTTCTTCAATGAAGATCCCATCAAAGTCTCTGCTTAGTCCTGGTAGAGCAAGAGAAGGTTCTCAAATCTCACTCTCAAACTCTTTAAGTAGACGGCTCAGAAGCAACGGCAGCATGAAGGGAGGTCAAGCTTCTCCAATGTTTCCCACAAATGGGAAGAAGAGAGGCTGTTCTTTCGAGAACCCAGAACCCTCTTCACCCAAAGTTACATGCATAGGTCAAGTGAGAGTGAAGACCAAGAAACAGGGGAATAAGATGAGAGCAAGATCGAAACGGCGCGGTGATGTGAGCTTTAGGATAATAGAGCAGAGCAGTAGCAGCAATAATCCGAATCATGGCGGAGTTGAAGTGGGCAATAACCAGAACTTGCAGGATGACAGTGAGGGGGGTTTGAGTCAGCACCAACAGAGAAATCAAAGATGGGTAGATTTGCCGGTGACGATATGTGAAGCTTTAAGAACATTCGGAGCTGAATTGAATTGCTTTTTACCCTGTAGATCATCTTGCATGGCTAGTGAGAAGGTTAAGGAAGAAGGTAACAGAAGCAGCAATGGTGGATGTACTAATAAAGAGAATTCTTCTTGCGGGGCAGTGTTTCGGTGGCTGGTGGCGGTGGAGGGGGATGAGAAGGGGAGGGAGATAGAGCTGGTGGTCGGAGAAGACGAAGAGGAGGAGGAAGATGGCGGAGGGAGGAGGTGGAGTTACAGACGCCATGTGTTTGATGAGATTGAGTTCAGTGAAGAGAAACTGGAGAAAGACAACAATGAAACAGAGGAAGGTGGGAGGTTGAGTATTTGTATACCACCAAAGAATGCTCTTTTGTTAATGAGGTGTAGATCTGATCCTGTAAAACTGGCTGCTCTTGCCAATAAGTTCTGGGAGCCTCCTATTCCCAATGACGAAGAAGACGACAACGAGCAGGAGGTGATGGTGGAGGAGAAAGTTGAAAAGGGTTGTGTTGAAGTCGAAGAAAGGCAAGAAAAAGTAGTGGTAGTGGAGAAGGAAGAATTATTGGGTCATCAAGAAAATGTAGTTACCGAAAAGTTGCTTTCTTGCCCAGAACAAGAAGTACGTCAACTTAACGATCGTAACACGGAGGCCGCCACTTTGGAGGACGGCGGCGATCAAGATTTTCAAGAAATAGAAGCCGACATTGATTGTAATATACAAGAAGAGGGAAAAGAAGTGACGGAAAATCCAGTAATGGTGTCTTCACTTGAAGGAGAAGAACATGTTGCAGATCCGGGTAATGAAGACGACGACATGATTCAAGAATCCGAGCACGGTCATCAAGAACAAGAAGATACGGAGTGCATTACTGATGATGTTAAGGAAGACATTACAGTTCAGTCCGTTCAGACAGAACAAGAATCCGAGGTTTCTGTCGCTCAAAACTTGCCGGATCAAGAACCGGAGCCGCAACCAGAAGAACCAGAGCCAGCGGAGGCGGTGTCGTTAGAGGCACTGTTAGTCCAAGAAGAAGAGAAAGAGACTTCAAAAGAAGAAGACGAAGGAGAAGAAGAAGCAGCAGCAGAGATAGTGACCCAAGTGAGGCACGACCCGGTAACCCAAGAGAGATCCGACCCGATAACCCAAGAGGGTGAAACAGGTAGAATGTCAACAGAGAGAGAAAGTCAACCGTTACTGCCAGATTGTCTCATGCTAATGATGTGCGAGCCCAAGCTGTCAATGGAAGTATCCAAGGAAACATGGGTTTGTAGTACGGACTTCATCCGATGGCTACCGGAGCCGTCAAGGCCTCCGGTCAACAAAAAGAACGGTGGAGATGAGCCTAAGAAGAGGATCAGCATTGACCTTAATCCTCCGCCGGCGCAGTGTAATAATAATAACAACACCGTTTCACAGCAGCCACCTAGATCCTCTTGCTCCTACCCGGCTAAGCCGCCACCTAGAGCCGGCGGCGCTCAGTCCATGGCTACTGCTATTGAACAGAAGCTGGTGAATTCCAAGGGGTTTGAGCCGTTTGTGCTCACGCGCTGTAAGTCTGAGCCGATGAGATCTGCGGTTAAGCTTGCGCCTGAGCCTTGTTTCTGGAAGAATAGGAAGCTCGACCCGCACCGTCCGGCTACGCGCGCGGCTGGAGTTGGGTTCTAAAGCCATGAAGTCAGAAACAAAAAATTGTGGTAAGTTTATATTGGTAAATCGTAAATGTATTTTGTAGATTTTTTTTTAAATTTTTAGCTTTTTTAACTGGGTATTGTAAATTAATTTCCAGGATTTTGAAGCTATAATTGTTGTCATTTACATTTTTTGTTGGTTTTAGGATGTGGAAATATAGTGTTTATTTGTTTTAGAAAGTAGTTTTTATTAAATTTTATGCATCTATTTTTTATTAAATTACATGTTATTTTTTCCTATTATTCTCTTATTTAAATATATGCATTATCCGATCTGCAAAAATACCCAAATTGTGTTTTGATTTCAAGTCGTCAAAATTTATAGTTGAAAACGATAATTCAATAATTAAATTGGTCCCATATATGTTGGCTAAAATTGTGACAGTGATAGGGTTGAGCATGGAATGTTAGTGTGGCCTACTAAAGGTCTATTTATGGCCGTTCGATTGGGGGATGATGGTGATGAATTGACTGTTAACGTCGATTTGATGGAGAAATTATTAAAGCTAATATTGGGTCAAGATCAAAACTTGTTCATTGAATGATGATGTTGGGTAGGGAAATTAAATTTCCAATAATGACCCACCATGTTGTTCTTCTTATTTGGATTAACCCTAATCATCGATGCTTATCAACTTCTTCTTCTTGTTTGTCAATTGGGTTCTTATTTGTTTGCTAATGTTTGTTAGATCACTTTCAGAAGGCTCTTCGAATTGAAACTTTCCCATTATAATTGTTCTTTTGTTTTTCAATTATTGAGATTTGTTGAATTGGATACGTTGAATGTGTTTGGTGTTCATTGCAAAATTAGGGTTGTCAAATTTTATCTGGTTTGGATTGGATAGAATGTGTGTGTTTTGATGTGATTGGAAATTGAATTGCTTAGTTTTAGGGCCTCCCATTTGAGAAATAACAACAATGATGCATTATTTATGGAAGGAATTAGACACATCTATTCGTAAACAAAAAAGGCAATTAGACACATTTATGCGTCTCACATTGTATGGATTATATTCCATTCAATGATCGAGCAAAGATAAAGCTGTCCATATATCTACCAGTCATTCTTTTAATTTAGTGGTAAGTTTAGTAACCCTTAGATTCTTCCTCACTAAAAGACTGAAAGATGGTGTTATGGTTAGTTGGCAACTTTACAGTTTAGAGGGACTAATGATCAAGTAAATAGTATTTGCTTGATCGTTAGATCAGAGAAGCATGGATTATCGGGTAAATATATTTTGGTAAGTCATTTTATTTGTTCTAACCGGGCAACGAGCTCTTGAACCTATAGTATTAGAATTGATTTCAATACCAATCACTTGCAAATTCATCTAAATTTTAATTTTGCACGCAATTCACTAGACCAGTATTTCGTAAACTACTAAGATACTAGTATTAAGTTAGCATTACTATTATTTTTAACAAACATAAATTATGTATACTAAAACAACTAAGCTCCACATGAATCTTGCGTTAACATTGCTAATTGAATGGTAATTTAGCACTTCAACTCATTAAAGTCATTCACGTTTGTGTTCCATATGTCATTTATTTAAACATACAAGTGAACCTTAATCACACTAACAAATCCTATTCCTTAAACCAATATACTTGTATGGAGTATAAAGTTAAGTTGAGCAATAAGTTATACTTTTTACACAAAAATACCCTAAAAATTGGAGTTCTCTATGCGAAGACAAAAAGAAGAAAGAAAGAGAATCTGGTGTAAATTTTGTAGTTTGAATAGTAAAAATGCAGATGACTTCGTCTTACTGAAGTACTAGATTGTACATTGCCAGTCATGTATTAGAAAAAATTAACATGTCAAAACAAGCAATGCCGAAGTCCGAATTTCAGTAGGGTAAAGTTGACCTTAAAATGAAGAGATAAAGAATGAAACAGAGCTGGTGAAATTGATAATAATATCCAAAGAGTTCGCGAACATCCGGTGGATTGGCCGACCTGTCCAACTCTATATGGTTCTGCCATTGAAAACAAGCGTTACATGGTTTTTTACACTAATACCGACTATAGTAGAAAATGATGTAGCGAAATCCAGAAGTGTAGCAGATGCAATGGCTAATGGCAACGTTTTAGTATCGAGATCGGCAGAGGAGCGTGTTTGGAAGTCACAAGAAATCTGGAAAATATATATTGAGTAATGAGTACTAAAAGCACGGTGGTTCTGTGGAGACAGCAAATAAGCTGAGCAGAACCAAACAAATTCCAAGGCACCAAGCAAAATTTAGTGGACTTCATCTTTTATTACTTACCACAACAGAGCGATACCAGCCTTTACAGAGCCAAGATTTTCTTTTCTTTTTATCTCGTATTCTGCCTTACCACTTTGTTACCTTCTGCCTCAAAGTTGATTTGTTCAAAAGTATGGGCCTATACTTTATAGTGCTCTTTAGGTAGTTTTTCATTGGCCTCATTATTGTTGCTCCCACTTCGACTAGAGAATCTTTCCCCCATTAACATAAATGTCATGTTTGTTTTGGATGTTCCATAAAATTGTCGCATTTCCATTATTAACATAAATTTCCTTTTGATATTTATGTTTAACCCTCATTAATATGTTTGTTTTTAACTAAAAAATTTACTCCATCGGTCCCATAAAAATATGTCACTTTTTTTTTATATTTGTCTCAATATATAAATTTTTTTCGTTTTTAATATTAGTAGTTATGTTATATTTTACTATATTACCCCTACTTAAATGTATAGTAAATTGTGTTGTTAATTACTATTGGATAGTTATAAGAATATTTTTGAAAATCTTCAATAAAATTAATAACTAAATTAACTTTCTTAATCAATGTAAAAAAAAGTATTGTGACCTATTTTTATGGGATAGAGGGAATACAAAATAAAGTATTTGGTTTTGGTAGGTTGAGTAGTAGATAGTAAATGCAGATTATTAATTGGCAGATTGCATAGTGAAACACTAGAGAAATTGACATATATTTTAATAATTATAATATGTTGAATATGGAATATGTTGTGTCAATATGCTACAAACTAAACACCTAACTTAAACAAATTTATTTAGAGTGTAAAAGAAAGGTGTTATCTTATTGATTATTTTTTAACTTGTGTGAAAAAAGAAAGTTGAAAATTAAAATAAGACGGTAGAAATAATCTATTTTTTCAAATAAGTGAGTACTAATTCAGGTGATGCTAAAAAAATTTATTCCTTTCAACATGTATAATTTTTATAAATCAGCATTACTACTCATATATAGCATCAGCGAAAAATATAAATAAATAAATTACTATTTTATTCCTGTAAAATATTAAATTCTGCTATTACACAGAAGGCTTCTATTACATGTAATTAAAGGGGCCTTCCTCATCCTGGTACAGGAATGGATGTATGCCAAATGCTTTAAAATTTTTAGCTGGAAGCGCTTGTACATACTTGTATTTGATTGAGCGGCTTAATCTCCCATCTTAATGTCATAATCTTAAATGCGCGAACACAATGAGTAATGGATGTTCTTCTTGTATTTGTTTGCATTTTATTAGAATTGATAGTAATACTTTATTAAATTTTAAAATTTCTAATCGAATTCAAGGTTTTTAA
>CAODLS010666001.1:0-10142 GCA_948243855.1 Flueggea neowawraea | reverse complement strand
CCTGACACCAATCCAAACCCCCTTGAGCAGGCCTTGGACAATCCCAAAGAGCACATTTTGGACCTAAGAAAGCAGAAGGGGGAGGGCACATGTTTAGCAGATAGCCAGAGATGTGATGCATACCATCCTCACCAGATAAATTTGTGGTACCAAAACCACTACAGAAGTTCTGCTCAAAATTTTGACGTAAATCAAATTGATGGAAGTCCAAATGAGCAACGCCTTCTAAGTTGCCAACCGTCATGCCATGAATCCCCGGAAGTGCTTCTTTGCAGTCATGAACATATGTAAAGTCATGCTGCTGTTGTCCCTGATTCGCACCATATCTCTGAAAGATATTAAAACCACAATTCTCAATTGTCTAAACATATAAAAACATTTACATAAATAATTACTTCAACATTGATATTTTCAAAAGTAACCTTTAGAGCATCTCTAATGCATGATACCCATTCAGGGTTTCATTGACTACCACATCAGCAATTCATTAACTTTTTACTCATTATACTATCTCTCTCTCTAAACCTTAAACTCCTATTATGCTCTACTATGGGACCCGCAATCACTTCATTCATCATTTAATTTATTTACAATATATAAATAGTAACAAATATATTTATTTTACATAAATATTTTTGTGAGTTAATATTTATTTCACATAAATAGTAAAAAAAAATATTTATTAAATAAATTATTTAATTGAAATTTTAAAAATAATAATTTTTAAAAACAAAATAAAATGGTAAATCGAAAAAATAGGGTTTAAATTGAAAAATATATTTATCAATGGAAAGAGATTTGAAAATAACCAAATAAAAATAAATCATGTATAATAGCAAATTACATAAATAACGCAAAATTAGCATTAAAAAATAAATTACTCAACTTAAGAAATTACATAAATAACAAGAAACATAAAAATTTGGATCCATTTTTCTTAAAGAATGAAAAAATTTGGGATGATAAATGTTGAATATGAAGAAAAGAATGTGTTTTTATAGTGTGGTAAGAAAAAAAATACAGAAAAAGACAAAAAAATATATAACAGAAATTAAAAAATATATTTTCTTTTTTAAATAGGTGGGTCCACTGAAATTTGATGTGTTTCTAGCAGATGAAACGCATCAATGAGGTGGCAAAAAAAAAAATTGGTGACATGGTCATGAAACTCCTGATACTACCAGCAATAGAGATGATAAGTGAAGAAATAGTTGATCAATTATACTTCATCAGCTAAAAGTAAACTAAAGACAGATAAAATAGGACTTAAGAAATCACAAAAGTTCCAAGAACTTCTCTTATTGGAATTTGAAAAATCCATGTTATATAAATAAAACTGAGAAATGATAAGTGAAGAAATAGTTGATCAATTACAGATGAGGATATATAAGGTTTGAAGTCTGTAATTGGATCCTCATATACAGTCATGAAAACTTCAGCACATGACATCAAACTTGCATATAGTAAACAAATTTGAGTTGAGGATGTGACTGAGAACTGACATGAAAATTGATGGAAATTCTAGTTTGATCTTGTCTAGAGATGTATTCAGCAACTAGAAATGATGCAAAACAGCTGCGCTTCAATTAAGTATAACTTCATACAGCAAACATGAGATAAATGACAAAAAATAGCATCCTTTCATCATTAAAAATGATAAATTGAGAAAAACATAAAAGAAAAACCCACCTCTTGAAAGACCGCCGCATTATTCCCAAGTGGCAAGCTTTGATCGTTAGGCTTAGGCTTTGGAGCAGCCAAGGCACTTGTGGCATCATCTTCCTCGTCACAAAGCTGCAACAGTCTACATATGTCTGTCGAGAATGACCCAAGACTTCCACCCTTTAATCCCACAAAGATTGCAAATCACAATCATAACTCTAAACCGAAACCACATTCATAAACACATCAAATATAGAAACGCACATTCTCATACAAAATCATAAAAAAATGTATCCATATAACAAAAACCACATAGAATTCAGCAATCGGATGCTAACTTGCTGCAAAGAGGACGCAGGGGAGGGCTCGTTGAGCTCAGATTTCCATTCGCGAAGCATCTGATGAACTTGCTCCTCAAGGACAGTGACATCAACATTACGGCTCTCTTTCCTAGCAAATTGCAGATCCACGAGCATGCCTTGCAGGTCATCCACACGGTTCTTGGCCTTGTCTTTGAACAGCTTATGAGAAGCTGACTTGCAGTTAACCTTAGAACCCTTCCCCATCCCCACAAACACTAACAATTCACTTCACTCTATTCAAAACCTACAGCAACATAAACACAGCATACATAAAGATCAAATCTTTAACCACCAATTAACCATTACTTACCACATTAGACCTCGAAAACAAGGACGCAATTCTCTGATTCTTCCAATAAAAATAATTGTAAACCACATAGAGCAAGAGAACAAGACCAGATGGGATTTTTTAGCAAAAAAAAAAGGAAATTGAAAAATTGGAGCATCTAGCGAGAAATAACTTACAGGAGGTCTTTTATCTTTGAACTTCGAGGCTTCCACCGAGAGAGAGAGAGAGAGAAGAGAGTGAAGGCGATGAGAAATTGGAGAGGATGAAATAAAGCTTAATATTCCAGAATCCAAAAGGCCGAGATGCCTACTACCTCAACTTTTTTTCTTCTTTCTTTTTCTAAACATTTTTCTTTTTTTTAATCAACAGAAGTCGAATAGAATAATTATTATTATTATTACTAAATTACATTACTAATAAGTCATGACCTTTTTTCCAGTTGGGTACGCGGCAAAAAAAATAGGCTGCTGTTATTATAAGGCGGGGAAATATTAGTGACTGAATGTTGAGGCTCCACTCTGAATAGAATTACAAGTTTGCCGTCTCTAAATCTAATTGTGGTGGTGGTAATGATGGGGACAAATTGGACCTTAAATTAATTAATAAGGACGAGACGAAGGTAGTGGAAGTGGATGAGTCAGCAGAGCCGATAGGGGTGGACTGGGACCGTGCTTGCTTCCTTGGCGTTCTCTCGGTTTGGTCTTCTTTTGTGGTCATTCTATCTGTTGTAGCCCATCAAAGTCGGTGGTGTGGCTATGACTCGGACCTATGTTCATCTTTTCTTTTCTTGATTATGAAGTGTTCATCCTCACGTTTAGTTTATAATTTGTGTCTACTCGACTAATCCTTGGTCGCTGGAGGTACTTACTAAGTTCCTATGCTCATCTAATGGTTAAGTGAGATAACAATTAGCAATTGGTTAGTCGTTCGATTAAATGAATGCTTCTTGATTTCCTTCAATTTTGACTTTTTATGGCTCAAATCATGCTCTATTTCCTACTTTTTTGTTCATCTTTTTGTGCTCTTTTCACCAATTGCTTTTGTAGGAAGTATATTGCAACTTGCTAGTACGATCTGGTGGACATCTTTTAGCACCGCTAATGCATATCTTTTCACCTGTGAGAACGCAAATAGCTAAACTCAAATTGAACTTTGCCAACCTAAGATTTTTATTGGCCAATTATTGGTGCAAATCATCAAATGAAAATGCCATTTACAAAAAAAAAAAATGCGGTTGAGAGAGAAAGGAGACTAGGGCAAGAAAGGCATAAAGGGAAAGTCCATTATCATCCATCAGATTCCAATGTATCATGATGCCTCCTTTTAAGATAAAGGAATGCTTACACCCGGGCATCATGACAATTCTAGATATCTATTTCAATTACTTTGCTCAATTAGATGGCCATTATACATAGCAAGAAGCATCAAACAACGTTAACAGATCATGTAGGAGTAGGACTACTTCTCATATGCATGACTAAGACCTAAATCTTGAAAGATAAGCACAATAATCAGAATTTCTTCTCTTTTTTCTCTAATATGCATGCTGATCGCATCAAAAACAAAAAGAAATCGTTTCTCATGAATTGATTGATGACGAAGACGGTAACATTCAAATAACATTCTGAAAATAATCTTCTCGGTTAGCATACTACTTCCAGCCAACAATGATGAAGATTGCAATGTTAATCGGTTTGCTCAAATAAAATTTGTGTAATAGGACCTAACCAAATATGGAACAAAAATATCATCATGAATTGAACATTCAAACATGTAGAAATTGTGGCAATCCGAAGCATCAGGAGAAAGAGAATAGATGGACCATCATCTACACTTTTATAGTCAGAAGAGAAGAATCTAAGCTTGAAAACCCTTTGATCAAAAGGGAAAATGCTTCTCCCAAACATGTCGGCTAAGATCACACAACTATATGATTGGATCAATAAGGATTTGTTCTCTTGAAAAACTATCCCTATTCCTTTTTAGCAGGGGAAAAAATTATGGGACAAAATGTGGAAAATAAAAATGAAAAAACTCAACCAAGAAGCACCCGCCAGGCAGAACCCTTGGCTTCAGATATCTAGAGCGAATGTGATCAGAAGTTTGAAAGTTCCACCTGCTTATTAAAGGACAATATTTTGCATAAAATGAAATAAAATGTTCTGCTAAACAAAAAACTATACCAACAATCACATAATGTAAATGCATTTGTCCGTCTGACACTATTTGTCTGCATTGAAAACAGAGAAAAGAAGCATGCAAGGAACAATTCTGTTCCATAAATATTTTTGTACAATCAACATACTGCAGCAATTCAAGAGCTAACTAACTTGCATATTTCTTTTTCAATTTCCAAAAATAGCTCAATCAGCCACTATTTATACATCTGTTATTTTACTTTCATTGTTTTGAATGAAGCAGATGGAGCAAAAATTCAATCACAAAGTAAGGCCCAAGGGTAAAGAATCAAATGGAAGAAACTTTCACTTGTTGACAGGGGATCTTCAGTAACCAGGCATTTTGTAAAAAGATTATAATATATCCAAGAGATTATGCTACTTTCCATCTTCTGTATGAGAATGCTTGAAGTTGAAAAGCGCCCCGAGTCCACGTCCCTTAGCAAGCTGCTCTATTTCTGAAAGTTTGAGTTTAAGAATTTCCACTTCTTTTTCCAACTCCTCATCCTTCTTCCTCATTGCCTAGAACATAACAAAAAGAGGGATCATGAGTACTTCATCCAAGGACTATTATAATTTGTGGTCGATACATATAAGGAAAAGAGTGAAATTCTAAAATAAGGTAGATATTTGACCATGCACATCTCGCAATCAAGCCTCAACATATAATATTTCATAACAACAGCAACAAGTTGAACGACATCAGAAGTTGGAACTACAGCAAAAACTCCTATTTACCAAGGATGAAATAATACACTGCATTTGAGCCAAGAATCAGCAATAATCTACCTTTCAATTACTGTGTCAATGGCATACATCCATCAAGAAATTTGCTTTACAAAATTCCATTGAATTCATTACTAAAGGTAAAAAAGAAAAAGACTTCACTTTAGCAGCAACAGTCATACCTCCCAGAAATATCTAATATATTGAAACATTATCCCTTTTTTGAAAAGACACAAGGGAAAGAGGAACTGGGTTTTGGAATCATCCAGCTAAGAGCCAGAAAAGTTTTACCAATTCTTTCCAAGGAACCATTTACGAAATCTATGATCTATCACAACAGAAAAAACTTATGTCGGACCTTACTTCAACAATGGTGACTGTCAAAGAACATCATATTGCTTTACAAGCTGCAATGACATTGCAACAATACAACATACCATTTCACTATCCAAAGAGAGAGGAGTAACTTGTGAGATGTTTGCATAAGTAAACATGAGAGAAGAATTGATAACAATTCAAAGTCAGTGTCAAGTCAACATCATCTAAACACGAACTCAGTGTCATTACCTCCAATTCTTGCCTTCGCAATTCCTCCTTTCTAGCTTCAGATTTTGCACTCCTCTGCACCTCAAAGATAACAAAACCTCCAGCAACCTACACAACAATGCACTCCTAACCAAATAAAACTTATATATACATACAATGTCAAAGTATAAATAATTTTCAGCGAATTCAAGAATTAGAGAGGTGAATGGTACCGAGAAAACGAAGAGTTCGCCAATAAGATCAACAGCACCTGAATAGCTCTCTCTTCATTTAGCGGCCGAATCTCAACATCTGTTGCATGACCGTAAATCCGCCTTTGAATCTGCGTCGTAAACCTGTGGTTTGACTGGTCGGTCCCATCAACAACACATCATCAATAATTAGTTAACTACGAACAACTAATTTGAAAACAAAAAAGAAAGATACGAGTGAGAGGCGGTACTTACCTGGGCGATGTTGACGATAAATTGACGAAACTTAGGGTGTATCGCTGCCTGCTGCTTCAACTTAGCGGCTAGCGGTTTGCTGAGTGTTTTAACGGCCAATGTCCCGAGCTTCAACAATGGCAGCACCATAATAACAAGCAAAGATCTGAGATCGAGAAGTGGAAGAGTTGTTTATGGCTTCTAATGAAAGAAATTGACAAGTGGAAGAGTTCTAAGTCCGGGGTTTATGAAAAACTAGTTTCTTGGAGAAGAAGGGAAATTGGCTGCTGCACAAAATTGGGAGTCAGAGAGAGAGAGAGAGAGAGAGAGAGGTGGGTCAGTCATCGCCGATGATTCGGAATTGGTTAGCATCGCATGAACTTTCGTCTCTCAGTTTTAAATTGCAAACTTAGACGTCGTCGTTTCATCTCATTCTTTGGCCACAAAATACCACTTTGCGACTTCTTATTTTTGGAAAAATAAACATTGATATGTTTTTTTCTTTTTCTAAATATTACTCCTGATTTGATTTGAATTAAAGAACATTATTGACCAAAAACTATTTTTTTGAGACCATAGGAAGAAGAATTTAAGAAATTCTAGTTAGCTAATTTGGACCTATAAATAGGCATGCCATTGTCGCGATTCGGTAGCTCAGGTGGATAGACACCTCTGTTGACGAGCGAGTCAGAATTCGCGCCGAACGGTGTAGTTGGACACCCCTGTTAACGAATGAGTCCAGGATTCTGTTGAATTGAGGCCTTGGTCGGGACATGCCATGAATCAGCCTTCATTCAATGGATTAAACTTTAACGCATCTTTGGTGAATATGGGAACTCTCCAACAGATCATTGTGGTTTAGTCCAAATAAAGAAGAGGTCAATTCCACAACACAGACCTTACTACAGGTTCAAAACTTCCCGCAGCCATGGCAATACATTCTTTAGGTAATGCATTCTTTTAACATACGCATGCATCAAACTTTTTCTGAAACAGGAATTACATGCAGAACGAATGAGCATATTGCATGGAAGGATCTTAAATGCCAGAACAAAATCAAGACGACTGGATGCGATATCCATTTCTATCAAGTTGAAAGACATTAGAACTACAAAGTAAATATACACTGCATTAGACCCAAGAATACCATGAATCAGCAACAGTCTCCCTCCCAATTACTGTTTCAATGACATATGTTCACAAAGAAATCTGCTTTACAACATGGCATTGAATTCCTTGCTACAGATCAAACACAAAAAGAGTTTTGGGTTAGCAGCGACAATCATACTTCCTGGAAGTATCTAATATATGAAAACATTATCCTTATTTGAAAAGAAACAAGGGAATGAGCAATAGAGGTAGGCATTATCCTGCTAAGAGCAAGTAAAATTAAACAATTCTTTCCAAGTAACCATCTGTGCAATCTCTCACAACTGAAAAAGCTCATTTCAGAACTCACTTCAACATGGTCATGGTCAAAGAACATGGTACAGCTATAAAAGCTCTTATGACATCGCAATTAGACAACAGCCCATAGTGCCATAGTTTTACACAACATATTCACATTCTAAACCTTCAAAACACACACACACAGAGAGAGAGAGAGAGAGAGAGAGAGGAAGAATATGAACCAACAAGCTACTAAGTTTCTTTCTTACTAGTATTATATGCTCCCCGGCACTGGAGTCTGACTCGTTGCATCGAAGGTAGATGGCGCTAAATTCTTCTGCAGTAAGGTCTGTAAATTGATTGATTCCTTGTGTGTAAGACTTATCCCCGGCCTTGTTGAAGGCGTCAATTTCTTCCACATTCTTCTCGAATATCTCCGCAATAAACTTTTCGAACCTTTTTCTCATCAATTTATGGCGCAATTTCTAAGCAAGACAGTGATAAGTTGATTTAGTAGGAGTTTTCGTATGACTGGAAGAAATTCAAGAAGAGCTATTAACTTGTAATCAAAGAATGAGGCGAGAATTAGTAAAAATTGGAAGATAATGTCATAAACAAAGACAAAGTGTTACCTCCAATTCTGCAACCCAAACATAACAACCCCCCCAGTCACCTAAACATCAATGCCACGCAAACTGCGTGAATCTAACAAAATCTAGAATCCCTAACCAAATCAAACTTATATAAATAAGAGAATGTTACCGAGAATACTAAGAGTTTGCTAATAATATCAGCACCAGCCTGAAGAGCTCTCTATTCATTCAACGGAACATTCGTTGCTTTACCGAAACTTTGCACTTTCGTTGCGAAGCTGCTTTTGCACTGCTCGTTCCCACCAGCGATACATCATAATGAATTAGCCAAAAGAACAAACAATCTAAAAACGGAAACGAAAGGCGTGAGTGAGAGTTGGTCCTGACCTGGGCTATTTTGACTACAAATTCACGGAAGTTAGGATGCATAACGGCCTACTGCTTCAACTTGGAGGCTGGGGCTTTGGTCAGTCTTCCGACAGCCAATCTAAACAGAGGCAGCACCTTAGTGGGAAGAGTTGGTTGTAGCTTCTAATGGAAGAAATTGTGATGGAGCACTACACTACTCACACAGAGGCATTTATATGAGCACAAAAACCTAACAGACAGATCTGAGACTGAGAGGTAGAAGGGTTGCTTCTAAGTTCTAACGGAAGAAACTGACAAGGGGAAGAGTTCGGAGCCTAGGGTTTGTGAAGAATCAGTTTCTTGGCTGCTACGGAATATTGCGAGTGAGAGAGAGCACTCTATGTTTTACTTTTCTCATTATTCGTAATTTGAATTAAAAACAATATTCTCAACTCAACCAAGCTTTAATCCCAATTTAAACTGGGTTTTGCCTAATACACTCATTGCGGAACCTATCTAATCTCGTATATGAGGTGTATCTCTCTTTCATCGCCCAATACTCGCCACCATACATTATTGCTGGTCTTACCACACTGCGGTAGAATAAATATTCATCTATCTACTACTCTCTACTGTAATTTATTTTAAAAACCACAAAAGAAGAATTTGAGAAATTTAGCCAACCCGGAACCGTAAATAAACATGTTAAAGGTCGGGACATACTGAGAATCAACGTTTGTTCCATGGATTAAAAGCATCTTTAGTGATTATGGGAAGACAGGAAGAACTGAGACAGCCTCTCCACCCAGGTCACTGTCGTTTCAAATTCCACAACAGAACTTAGGACATTCAAATATTTGCGCAGCGATGGCAACACATTCTTTCAGTAATGCATTCTTTTAACACAAGTATGCATCGATAACCTTTTATTGAAACAAGAATCACATGGAGAACGAATGAGCACTATATGGAAGGATCTTGCAATAATTAACTACATTGTTCAAATACACCGATGCTGCTGGCAGGCAAGCCCTATAAACCTGTAAACTTGCTGATTTGTTGGCTTCCTCAGTGGATATTCTTGCTAAATGTGTCCAAATCCAGCAATTACTTCTTTAGTGTTCGTCGTCACATGCATGCATATGCTCACTACCAAAAATCAAATCCCCCTCTCAAGGTATGCACACCGTAGACTGCTTCTATGATTCAGGTGAGGAAGACAAGAACAAATAGAATGATGAAAAGAACTACGAGAAACAGTATCATCATAATTTGCCCCCTGGCACCAGCTTTCTTCATGACCATGCCCACCTTTTTCTGCCAATAAATGAAAAGCCTACTTGTCAATAAAGGAAGAGAAGATTAATCATATCCAAGTAGACAAAAACACAAGCAAGAACAAAAGAAAAAATACCTGAACAAAATCAAGACGATTGGATGTGCTATCCATTTCCATGCCTAGATCATTAATTATCTTATCCTGCGAGCACCACAATTTCACAGAAAGCCAAAGTCAGCATAGCAATTACAGAAACAAGTCATACGCATGCGTCAGGCTTGTAAGGAAACTTAATGAAACTAAATCCATATAATAAATAACTGAGGAGAACACATAACCAATAAGC
>CAODLS010665872.1:0-23416 GCA_948243855.1 Flueggea neowawraea | reverse complement strand
AGTGCTACCTTGAAAATCATTTATAAACAGGCTGTTGAACCAAGGATGGTTAACATTTGGATCCTTTTTGATTTTGATGATGAACAAAATTAAGTTTGATAGTTAACATTCTAAATGTGGCTGTAAAGACTTTACTCGAGTAACAAGACAACTAATTCGAGTTATCAAAGCAATCCACAGACCAGAAGCAAACTGGAATGATAGAATCGATTGTGAAGAATACTTAACTCGAGTTATCCGAAAAAATAACTCAAGTTGAATGGTGATCACATAACTCGAGTAAACCGTTGAAGTAACTCGAGTTAAATATGCTGCCTAGACGAACCAAATGTCCCGAAGAAAAGTCAATCATCAGGTCTGAAAATTCAACTCGAGTAAAATATATGTTTAACTCGAGTTGTGCAGGAATCATATAACTTGAGTTTCAAGAATACTTAACTCGAGTAAGCTGCATATCTCAGACTCGATCAAACTCCTCTACCCAAGTAACTTCATACAAAACGCGAGTTGTCCAGCTAGCAAATAACTCGAGTTAAATTTATCAATAACTTGAGTTACTCATTCAGCGTATCAGAGACACAAATTCAACTCGAGTATCATGGTTCATAACTTGAGTAACTCAATGCAATAGGAAATATGAAGATGAAGGATAACTCGAGTTACATGTAGACTAACTCGACTTGTCACTGAAGGCATAATGATTATACCTAGGATTGACAAAATCAGAGTTCAAATGTCAAAAGTCAGTGGTCCTAACGGTCATAATCATGGATGACTTGAGTTAATGAAATGGATAACTCGAGTTATCAAGTCACTGTCGTGATGAACTTAACGGATAACTTGAGTTAGATAACAACTTACTCGAGTTAGACATTATGTCAGAGCATTAAATGCAGGGCTGCTCTATCTCACAGCGGTTAAATTAATGCCCACAACGACTAGTATGAGTTAGGAAGGTATAAATTGAGGCAAAGCACTTCAGAAAAGGTAACTCAACAACTTGCTATCTATTTCCAACATCTTCAAGCCTTCATTTGTTCCTATTTGACAAATTATTCACATTTCTCTCAAGAGTGTTCTTTAACTTGCAATTCTTTATGTACTTGAGAGTGATACATTATACTTTTGTTTTTCATCTATAAAGAGAATTCCATTATAATTTAGAGATGATAGTTTTCTTGTTTATCTTGAAAACAATGATTGTATTTGAGGGGTTTAATCTTGCACCTTAGAAGCAAGAGTGTGTAGAGGTAGCCTTCACCCTTTGAAGAAGGAAGTGATAGTGGATTCAAACTCTCAAAGCGAACTTGAGGAGTGGACGTAGGCTTGAAGAGCCGAACCACTATAAATCTTGGCTTTGATCTCTCCAACTATTCTCTCTTTACTCTAGCTTTTTGAAAACTTTGATTTATTGTGTTGTTTTGCTTTTACCTCATATTGGTTATTACTGTTGCATTCAAATATGTTTTTAAACAAGTTTTAAAGTTAAATATCCAATTCACCCCCTCTTAGATTGCCATTTCGGACCTACAATGGCCATGCTTTTGTTCGTTAATGATCTCCGATTAGGTTGTTGATTTTCCTAACCAGTTATTATGGAGACCATTTGAAAACCGCATACACTTTTGACATTAACCTAGTAACGACTAAATTCATGGTTATTAATTTAAAATATAACAACTAAATAATATATTTTAACAAACAAAATCTCTCTTGTTCAAGGATAAATTATTTCCAAATATATAGATGTCATTGATTTGAAATAGAGTTGTTGAATAATATTTTTGATGAGACATGGGCTAAAAACCCATCAAACTCATACGAACCTAAAGAGTTGTGAAGGAAAGTCAAAGTCAGTCAAAACGTTACGAAGATCATCATCAATGACAAAACGTTACATGAAGACCATTTACTTACTATCACGCTATATATAGACATTGTGATTATTTGCAATGGAGGTTTTGGGTGACCCAATTCTTACACTTATATTTTGTCACATTCTTTACTAACTTAAGTGCTAGAGATTCCTTCGGGGAACAGCTCGACCTCACTTTGTTTGTGTTCGTACATTTCAAGGTGTCGTTCAAGTTCCCAACCAGTCGTGTTCTACTTTTATATTTTTTAGATTATTGTGAAACTGAGCTAACTATTGGCGCCGTCTGTGGGAATTTAAACAAAAAATCTTTTTCACCGTCATTCAAGAAGAAGCTCATCACCAAAGTTGATAAGTATACATCATGTTGCGAACAATTTCTCATTATATTGATCATCCCAAAGGAGGGAGAAGAATGGTTGGAGTTGGAGTTAGAGCTAGAAACTCTAGAGTTGTCATGCCTACCGTTCGTCTTGCTGATTATAAGCCGTTGAGGAGACAAAATGAAGAACATCAGAAGGCGCTTCGAGAGATGGTAATGTTGTTTAAACAATTTATTCCCTAAGTTGCAATTCCCCTCACTTTACGTTCTTATCCTCAAAATGATGGAGTAGTGGAAAGATAAGAAGTTCCGCACGAGTGTCACCGGCAAAATCCTCTGCCTTGGGTTCTAGATAACCAAATTCCTTCACCTCGTAGAGAGCATTTAGATGTCCTAGTGGGAAATGAAGTTCGAGATGATGCGAGAAAAGAGAACCATCTAGAAGTAGTGGAGAGCACTTGTGGAGAGTCCTAAAGTTCTAGCTAAGAAAGTTGAAGTAGGTCATCAATTAATCATGAATTTCAAGGAGATGGCTGACAGGAAGAGAATCATTGAGGAGGTTCTTACGCATAAAAAGCTAGTTCCTGTGGAGGAAGAGCAACATAAGGCAGAGCTTTTGTTCACTAGAAAGGACATGGAGAAACCCCTTCTGCCTAGGTTCAAGATGTCGCAGTTGCTAACTTTCTCGGGAAATGAGGATCCTTATAAACATGTGCAAAATTACGAGGCTATCATGCTTCTACATGGATGGGATGATGCTATCGTGTGTCATGCATTCTTGATAACTTTGAAGGATCATGCTCGCTCATGGTTTAATTTACTGAGGGAAGCGACACTCTCTTACTTTGATCAACTGAGGATGGAGTTCATAAATGCGTTCATCATCAATAGTAGAAGAAATAAAGATGCCAGCTTTTATCTAAGTGGGGGACAAAGGGAAGATGATAGTTTGATCCAATTTGTCAATCAATTCAGGAAAGCAACATTAGAAATTTAGGACTTACAGCAAGGAGTAGTAGTCGCGGCAATGTTGCAAAGGACTAGGTCAATCCAACTCCAAGAATCTCTCTCCTTGATAAACTTAACTCCCTAGCTGAGCTTTTAACTCGAGCTAATAAGTATATCTTGCGAGCTGAGGTGTTGAAAATCTATTAAGGAAAGCGGAGAAATAAAAGCGTAAGGGTAAAGATGATGAGCCATAACGAGACAAGAAAAAAAAAAGGCAGAAGAGTTGAAAGGAGCCACCTAAGCTTCACCCATTACACCCCATTGACTGAATCCAAATACAACATTTCGGTGTCCATTGAAAGGTCATGACTTCTCGAGTTCTCTTGAAGGACAATAAGCCTTTAGGTAGGAATATGGAGGCTTATTTTTGATTTCATGCAACTACTAGACAATCAATGGACAAGTGTCCAGAGCTGGAGAATTAAATTGAAACACTAGTTAGAGAAGGGCACTCCAATTTTTTTTATGCTAAAGCATGGAGAGGGAAGCATAGGGGTCAAACAAGGCAAGGAAGGATGAATGATGATCGCATCGATGATCCGGATAGGAGGTCTAACATCTTGCTTGATTTCGATTATCTTTTCAATTTTCGTCGATGATCACTTTCTTTTCTAAACCATTGGAGTCTTGATTTGGACGATTAATGTTCATTATTTTGGAGTGATTTAAGGTCATCGTGTTGGCATTCTTGTGAGCGAGGAAGGTGTTTTGACCTTGAAAATCAGGATGTTTGGGGGTTAAATGGCCAAAGTCACGACCCAATAAACCAAACTGCGTCCTAAGACACGACATGAAGACAAAAGCGTGTATGGCCGTCCAAGACACAGCTAAAGACATAGTCGTTTCTTAGGTCGTGTTTAGACATTACTACCTCAATTCTGCCCAAAACGGTGTGTTTTGATTAAGGGTTCTATAAATACCCCTCCCACACCAAGTTTGGCTAGTCATCACCTTCATTTTACACGACACACCTCTCAAACACTCTTCTACTTTCTCTTTCTCTCTTCTCTTTGTTCCTCCATCAATCCTTCCAAGTTTTGAGGTATGTTTGCTTTCCCAAGTAATTTCATGTTTTCATATCTTTTAGAAATCATCGAATACTTGTTTATTGATGCTTAGATGTTGTGTTGGATGATGGGTGTTGAGTTTAGCTACGGTTTATGGCTTTGAACAAATTTGGTGAGATCTAACTTGTAGTTTTGATGGTTTATGCTTGAAAAACATAGATGTGAATGGATTTTATGTTGGGACTTGATTTACACAAGGAAGTGTGGTTTTATGAGATGGATATTGTGTTTGGTTTTGATATGAGGGTTTGGACGAATTTTTTTTAGGTTGGTTTTGAGTTAGATCTTTATTGAATATCATTAAATAGGTTGAATGAAATATAGATTTGTGGAGAAGGATGATGATGGAACTTGATTGGGAGATGGATGTGTAGGATATGGTTTGTTGGAAGGGAGAAAATGAGGGTTTTATGTTCAATTGTTCTATTAATGGAATTAGTTGGTTAACTATGAAAATTGATTGATTGTTCATTTGATTAAACATCGTTTGAGGTGATTTGGAATGGACGGTGATTTGGAATGGATGGAAATAGTTAATTAGTTGGTTAACTATGAAAATTGACACGACTTCTGTTTTCTGCTCTGTTTGATATCCGTGGTGACCAGCCATCCACCGGTGGTTAGTGATTGGATTATTTGGCTCGGCTTATAGGTGAGTTAGATGTCATTCTAGATACATAAGTTGTGTGTTTCAAACCTATATATGTTTTATGTACTCAGACTTGTCATGCAATACGTACTAATAAATGGATCCGCTAATCCTAAAATTTGACTTATGCGATATATAAATTTCGATATCAGTAATTATATTACTCAAATATATATGATATATAAATTTTGATATCAGTAATTATATTACTCAGATATATATGATATATTATAGACATATATATTCTGTTATAATATCAGTATCCTCTGTTTGCTTGCATGTCTATCGACTTAAATAATATTTTTGATAAGAAAAATCCGTACTTTAAATATTTTAAATATGTTAAGTAATAACTTCTAGAATAAATTCTCTGCTTCTGTATATCTATATTTATGAAATATTTATTTTAATTATTTTGATAATATATGCTTAGTGATATAATAAGGTCAATGATACTCTTTGTATCTGTTCAACTGTCTGGTAGGCTAGTCAGATAATTTATAAGTCCATTTAATTTATTTTGACTAGGGACACCTATGCTATGTGGCTAAACGTAACATTTGGTATACCAATATTCTGTGAAGGTGAAGGCCTAGTTAACAGGGTTGGTGGCAACCTATGTGTTGAGCCAGACACATAGATCATGTGGCAGTAGTCCTCATCTCTGGTGGTAGTAGTCCACATCTCAGATTTGTTTCTACATATGATTATGTTTCTGATTTAGGGCCCCATATGATTTCTTGTGCGATTTTTATTAATAACTTGATATAATAAATTTTGAGAGTTTGTATTATTGATCATTCCCTTGGAGTGTATTATACAGTGATCTGGTGAGGTATATCTTGCTGGTGCCCATGGAATGCAATGCTCGCGAATATGATCGTTTGATCCATTCTGTCTATTTCAGCTTTAAGACCATTAGGGTGTGGGGTATTGTTTTAGCTCCTAAGGCTGTCAGCTATTAGCCCTATTAAGACGGGTACTGTTTAGGCTCTTAAGGTTGCTAGTCTATTTATGATCAGTCATGTGAAGTTTCAATATATTACGGGCGTATGATCAATAATTATAAGGTCTCTTTAGTTTTGTAATTGATAGTCAGACAAAAAGAATATGGACTTCAGTATAGTTTTTAAAATATGAGTTTGTGTGAAGGCATGTGTATGCTATGTCTGCGAATCGTTTTGGAGAAATGATTTTTTAAGTATATATGTATATATGTGTGTATATTAATATTATATATAGATATACGTGTTTGTTGTATTTCAAAAAATGTTTTCAAAATGGTTTATGTGATGTCTTGGAGGCGCTCTAAAGTGTTATCCCTCACTAAGTATTTTCACTCCCTTTTATTGCTAACATTTCAGGTTATTTCGACATTAGTTCTCCTTCGCTCTCCAGCGCTCAGTGTGACTTTGAGTTTGGCGATGAGAGCCCTTTTGATCGGCCACTGGTTTGTATGTTTTAGTTAATGCTCCTTACCGAGGAATATGTGGGTTTATGGTTGTATGTGATTATTTTGGTTAAATAAAAATTACTTTTAAATTGATGTTCTTAAGAGAAATTTGGATTTTTATTTATTTTATATTTTTAACTTTAGTGGTTAATAATTGAATTGGTATAAGATTTTGGGTGTATGATCTCATTTATCGGACGCTTGTGCGGGATGGGCAGAGCCTATGGTTTGGTTCTCCTCGTACACCGGTCATGGTCCGATAACGGGTCGTGACAAAGGGATGGGAGACGTATTCTTCCTTTAGATAATGATCATGCTCACCTAGCTATTAGTTAAGCATATTGTCTTTCGAGACATTGGGCTTTGACCGTGAGGCATACTTTTAATGGTGATAAAAATTGAATTTTTAAGCTCTTTGTTGACGTTTCTTGTGTAACTTTTTGTTTTTGAACAAATTCATTGCTTATTTTTCATCTCTCATACACAATGACTATTTTTGTGAATGAAGAAAAGACAAGCTTGGTACTTAGTCACACAAAACAAAAAGGGCTTGTGGGAAACTGGGTTCACGTAGCAAAAATCTTAGAACGTGACGTGAGTCTAAATTTCGAGGTCAATAAATTGGCCCCTCACCATCAACACATGAAGGACCATCTTAAAATCGCTAAAATGTAACGAGAGTTGAAAAACTTGCAAGAAATCGGGCTCTTACCATCTTTGTCTGCACTAAAGCATAAGAAGTTAAGGTTTTGTGTGTATAAAAGCTTGTTAAAACTTAGGCTCTCACCAAAGGTATGCAGTGAATACCAAAACTATGAGTACAAAAGGTGGCGAGAAATTAGGCTCTCACGTGATTAAGACGTGAAGTGAGTAGAAATGCTTGCAAGAAACTGAGCCCTCACTATGAAAGCATGCAATGAAAAGATAGACTGTGATGTGGCAATAGAGTATGAAGCTTGTGGAAAACTAAGAAACATCATGTCATATATACTACAGGATGCCCAATCATCTAGATCAACAACAAGAAAACATGTCATTGGTAATATGGCATGCAAAGTCGTTTAAATCAGCAACAAAACAACATGTCATAGAGACTACGGGATGCCCAGTCGTCAAGATCAGTAGCATAACAACATGTCGCAGCTACTGTAAGATGCGAAGTTGTCTAGATTACTCATAACACGATATGTCGCAGCTACTGTAAAATGACAAGTCGTGAGGGTGAAAGCGGAATGATACGTCGTCTATTGCTATGAACGAATAGGCGTTTGGTATGTAACAACAACTGCAAGTTGTCTGGTCAATGACATCAATGATAAGTCGTCTGGTTCATAACAACAACGACAAGTTGTCTGGTACACAGCAACTATGGTGATTCATCTGGTTACTAACTAAAATGACACGTCATGTGGGCGTGCTGAATGGCGAGTCGTCAAATTTATCAAGGCAACAATACATAATTCAGTCTTTTGAAGTACGAGTCATCTGGTTCATAACAGCAAAGGCAAACAACAAGACCAAAACACCAAGACACACAAAATATGACTTCAACCTTGGCTGCTATATTGGCTCCGTTCACACCGGTACAATGAATGGATGCATACTGCTACACTAGTTCCATGTCTCACTACGGGATTTCATCGTCGAACCCAACCCCTTTTGATTGTTGTTCAACCCCGACTAGACCAGCGCCGGTGTCACCCATGACGAAAAACTTGCATAGGATAAAACAAAAAAAATCAATAATTCCAATAACAAAGGAAAAAAAGAAGAAGAGAAGACCAAACCTGACCCGCCGCTTCGCTGCAGAACCAAGAAGAAGAAGAAGATAGTTGGTGAAGTGGTGAAAATTAAATAGGTTGGTTTAAAATTAGTGTGATGAAAATCGGAAAGAAATTCAAAATCCACAATAAGGAGCCAATCATCACAGATATTGCTTCAAAATTGGAAAAGAGGTCGCGGTGTCAACGTTCATTGAATCAATTCAGTGATAATTGCCAAATTACCATGTCTGTCCTTGTGTTCTTGGCGAATTATTTGATAGTTCCCTCATCTGGTAAACTTGTTTCAAATAGTCCATTGACTTTGTGGCAACTTGAAAATAAATAATAAACTCGACTCATAATTACAAAATGGGAGCAAGTAATGTCATGTACTTTACTCTTATCTTCAGGTCTCCCAAATATAAGAGTGTGAAGTAATTGATGAGACATTGGCTAAAAGCCCATCAAACCCATACGAACCTAAAGGGTCGTCAAGGAAAGTCAGTCAGTCAAAAAGTTACAAAGACCATCATCAATGATGAAACATTACAAAATGTTACAAGAAGACCATTTACTTATCATCATTCTATATACAAACATTGGGATTATTTTGCAATGGAGGTTTTGGGTGACCCAATTCTTATACTTATATTTTGTCTAATTCTTTACTAACTTAAACGTCAGCGTTTTCCTCGGAGAACAACCCGAACTCACTTTGTTTGTGTTTTTAAATTTCAAAGTGTTGTTCGAGTTTTGAACCGTTCGTGTTCTATTTTTATATTTTTGAGATTGTTGTGAAATCGAGGCAACATCTTTTAATGACTAAATTTTTTCTTGTTAAAGAAAATATATTATTGATGATTAATTTGAATTATAAAAAAAATTATACCCCACAACTTATTCTTTCTTACCAAGAATTAAAAATGTCGTAAATTTAAATATTTGTATTTCAAAAGTATATAAAATTGTAAAATGTAAAACTTAATTGCAGTAACGATTAATCTTAATACTGCATCAAGCTTAATGCCTACGATGTTAGAGCACTATAATTTCCATACAACACATAATCAATAGCAAACGCATACCTTGCTCCATGGCTAGAATTGAATCTGAACAACCAACCATAAACAAGAGCGAGGTCAAATTGTGTTTCTGTCTCTTTACCTCTTTAGTGTTTTTCGTATGTATAATTACTATGTTGGAGAATAATTGTCTCTTTTATAGGTAGAGCGAGGGCTAGTTTAGGATTTTCTTGTGGGCATATGTTATGGTCCATCAACATGACTCATTAATTCAGAATAACTCTAAAATAATATCTCTCATGCAGCCAATAGGAATTTAGCTCTTATTAAACCAAATTACTTATTAGTCCATGGGCCACATATGTGGAATCTAACATTCTCGCACTTGGCCCCTTGGAAGATCATATTAGTTTAATAACAACATAATATGCATATTAAGAGCTAAAATTCTTTAGTACATTGGTCATAACATCAATTATTGTTACACAAAAGATTAATAAGGATCATAGTGGTTGTACGTTAACTAATCTAAGGTACTTCCTTCTATCTATCACTGTACTGGCTTGAGATGTAACATGATACATTATGAGATATATGCCATAATAGTCTAATGATAATGTCTTTGGAAAAAGACAACATTCTAATACCCATATTAACCAATCATGCATATATAATAAAAAATATAATAGGGTATTAAAATTAGAAACAATACTTAAATTGAGCTCAGAGTGTCAAATAATCAAAATGCATAAAACATCATTAATATATTCTTAATGGTACTCAGTAATGCCCATTGTTTCGACATATTATTTAAATGTCTTAGGTTCTAATCCTTTTGTCAAAGCATCTGCAATTACAACATTGGTGCTCATGTGATCAATGGACATTTTTTGTTTCTGAACAACTTCTTTAACGACCAAGTATTTAATTTTCATATGCTTAGTACCCTTTGAATACTTGTCATTTCTTGAGAAGAAGACTGTTGCAGTATTATCATAATAAATTTTCAGCGGCTTGGCTATATTATCAACAATATCAAGTCCTGAAACAAAGTTCCACAACCATAAATTATGCACGGTAGCCTCGAAGCATGCTACAAATTCAACTTCCATAGTGGATGCAACAATGATAGACTGCTTCACTCATTTCCATGAAATTGATCCTTCAGCTAGAAGGAACAAATTAACGAAATGTGGATTTTTTAGTGCTAGCACATCTAGCATAGTCTAAATTTGAGTATCCAATCACCTCTAGATGATCATATTTGCTATAAGTGAGCATGTGATCTTTTGCCCTTTCAAGTATCACAATACTTTCTTTGCAGCTTTCAAGTGCATCATTCTTTGATTACTTTGATATCTGCATTACACTCCAACGACAAAATTGATGTCTGGTCTGGTGCAGGTCTATACATACATTAATCACCCAACAATAGATGCATAGGGAATTCTTTCCATTTATGGGAGTTCCAACTCATTTCTTTCCATTTATTTCAATCCCTATCACATAGAATGCCTCAACCAAATCTTTCATTTCAAAGGTTTTAGAGAGAAATTGCTTACTCTCATGTAACATACCAAGATCATTAGCAGCAAGCAAAATAGCATCAACTTATAAAACTAAAATTACATACTTTCTCCTATTAACCTTTAGATATATACATTGATCAACGATGTTTTTTTCCTAAATCTAAAAGAAGTAATAGTATTACTGAACTTAAAATACCATTATCTGGAAGCTTGTTTTAATCCATATATTGATTTCTTAAGTTTACACACCATGTGTCTAATATCTTGCCTTTTTCGACTAATAATTCCAGTAATTTTTTCCGTTGATGCTTGAGGGGTCGATTTTGTGTTTGAGATGTATTTTTAATGATTAATAATATTTTGTAGTGTTTGGAATCTTAAAATGTCGATGGAGTTCAATTGAACTGAAAGAGGAAATGAAAGGATGTATTGGGTGAAAAACAAGCCGCAAAACGCGCTTTTCGCTTGTCACACGTGCGTCTCATGGCCTTGTTTGTTACGAAGCGCACATTTTCTTATTTCTTTTAAAAATGACCAATTCACCGCCTTTACTTCAGTTATTACTGTATTTATTCACTCTTCTACACATCAAACATGACTTTCTTCATCTCGTTCTACTTCCAATTCATTCTTTTCTTTAAGTTAAGGTAAGAATTTGATTCCAAGTTTTTTCATTCCCCTCATTCTTTGTTACTTTTCTTTTATTTCCTTACAAATATCATTTAGATTTGTTGGTTTAATTGGGTTTTGGTGTGAGCTTGGCTTCATTTCCGAAGCATTTCAAGGAAAATTTGAAATGGTTTTGGTTTGTTTTTCATAAACTTGAGTTGAGAAACATGTAATTAAGTTGCATATGATGGTTGGATGATTTCCTTGAAATGGGTTTGGTGACCCGAACTTGTTGAGGAATGTTTTGAATGTTTTACTGTTTCTTTTATAAAAAAGAATATGGATTCATGCTTCTGAGACTGTTATGATTCGATTGGATCGATTAGAAATGTTGGGTTTTGATTGGTTCAGGATTTGGGATGTTTTAGTGTGATTTTCTATCGAAAGGACCAAAGGCATAATTTTACATGATTCACAATAATTTGTGGACAAAGCCTAATATTTTACATTTGGCACATATTGTAATTTTCTAAGAATAGAGATCCACATTTTTAATTTTAAGGAAATTAATGTTAGATTTGTAATTTCAAAAAATAGGAGGTTTGATTCATAATATTAAAATATTTAGAGGACTGATTTATAAATTTTGCAAAATTTGGGGACTAATCCATAATTTTTTAGGTCTTATGGACTAAACTATAATTTTACCTAGATATCGATTTTTTAGACGAGAGCGATAGATCTTCAATCGAAATAGTTTTTTCGACGTCGAACGAATATATGTGTCTACATTTGCTTTTAGATTTGCATTTCATACATTTAGTACTACCACAACAACAGTACAACATTTCGATCTCGTCTGATTTATATCTATTTCAGCTTCCTGTTCATGCTATCGAGACAAATCCCCTACTAATGGTGCTTGATTGGTCTATCTTTGGCCTTTAGGTGAGTGATGTGGTGGTTTTAAATACTTAGACCCCCTCTTTTAAAATCTTATCATTTTTTATGTGTCTGGACATTTATCTGCAATTTCAATAAATAAAGGAATGACTAATTTAAAATATGGTTTATATGATAAATCTAGAATTTTGTATTTCTTTTGAAAATGTTATATATTTCTTTTCTGAAATAAGTCATTTGATATGTATGCTTGTCTTCTATTTATTTTCTATATATTTTATATATACAAATATGGGGTGCCTTGCTACGGGGTATGTAGCCCTTGGTATACCACTACTCATAGAAGACTCTAGTTACCAAGGTAATATGATAGCCGAATTGTCCGACCAGACACACTTACTCTTTCTAGTCTATATAGTGGCATAACCACACGACTATATCTGATCCCATTACCTGATTCTATTATATATATAAATATATATAATAGAATATTTATTAAATATATATAATAGAATATTTATTTTTTGATCGTATAATGTCTGCTATGTCTGCAAGCGATTTGTAAATGTTTTCAAGAATATTATTATTAGTAGATTGTATATTATATTACACCTATACTTTGCAGTATTTTCAAACTGTTTTCAAAATGGTTTATGTGTCGTCCCTCACTGAGATTTATCTCACCCCCTAATATTTTTTAGGTATATTTTGGCATCCAACGACCGTTCAGAATCTTGGTTCTCAGTGAGGCATTCCTTTTGATAGTAAGTGCCCTTTTGGTTGGGCTATGTATATTCTGCAGTAGAGACCCAACAACAAATATATATGTGTGTGTGTGTGAGTGTGTTTTATTATTTTACCAGTAATGGTTTAATAAATGTTTTAATAATTGAATAATCTGGTTAGAATAACTGATCTCCGAGGCTTGTGCTAGATGGGTCAGGCTTTCCTATACGGTTCGTCTTATACGCCGGCCAAGATCCATTTTTGGGTTATGGCAAAGGTGGTATCAGAGCATTAGGCTCTGTATTGTCTGGGTCGGTGTGGAACATATTTATTTTTTATAGAGTCAGTCTGATTTACTTGCGTATATCTTTCTGATATATACCTTGGTACTGTGGCAATCATCTGGATTCTGATATTTGTATGTACGATATTTTTGTCTGTTGTGTGTAGAAATGGATTGATGATGTTCTGGTAGTCCTAGGCATATGCCCATTGAGGCCAATGCTCATTCTCAAGCAGATTTACATGATTCATAAAGTTCACCAGAGGGTGCAGCATCAGCACCTCAGTCTTAGCCTATAGTTCAAATTAATCCATTTGAGCGATTTAGCTCTCGAGCGTATTGAGAGGCTTTTTACTAACCAGGCGGCTAAAGTTCATCCATTTCTGCCAGTTACAACACCACCTATTCCTCAGCTTCAAACCTAGGTGGCTGCAATGACTGCTTTTATTGTTGCACCTACAGTACCACAGGGTGATACTGGAGATCTACTGGATAGATTTCTAAAGCTCAAGCGCCTGAGATTTGTTGGCAGGATGAGAGATGATCCTTATAACTTCTTTCTTATTATAGAGCATTGTTTCAGTGTCCAGGGTATCATTGAGGATGTCGATAGGGTTAAACTTGCCTCATTTTTACTGGATGGCCGAGTAGCTGTGTGGTGGTAGAGTAATGAGACTCAAGGATATTTTAGCTGGGTCAAGTTCAAGAATGAACTCATTATCACTGTTCTTCCCTGGAGTATCCATGATAAGAAGGGTGATAAACACTTATTTATGCATGTTGCGGTGTTTGATTATATATTATTTTAAATATAAATTGTGTTTTATCATAAGTTTTTGTACTTTTATGGTTTGAATTGTGTTTTGTAAGTTGATTGATGATGATTTGATGAAATGGAGAAAGAACGAGCCCAAACGGAACAAGAATGACACGTTTCTCACCTTTTGAGTGAAGACACGACCAAGCTTATGAAAACAAGAACAAAGTCCCCAAGACACGGCCAAAAACCCGTGGCCGTGTCTTACCAAATCTGTGAGTTTTTGTGCAATTTTTTGGGACACGGTCTAGGCAATGCAAGACACGATCGTGTCCTAGGCCGTGTCTTGCCCGCATTTGTTATTCCAGGCCTTTAAAGGGTGTTTCAAAAGACCTAATTGGAGAGCCCGCTTTAGGACACAATAGACACCTATTTTAGGGCCAGAGCGCATTGGGAACTTAGGAGATTTCATTCTGGATCATCATGGGTTCTTTTCTTTCTATGTTTTCTTTGTATCTTGTTGTTATTATCTCAATAATCATGAACTAAATTCTCTGTGCATCTAGATATGATGAACCCTAGATTGACTATGTGATTGTTGGATTTTGTTATTCACTCAGTTTATTTTGGAATCGAGACTCAATCATGATTTATATTGTTCAATTGTTGAATTGATTGTTACTAGCCTTTCGATTCCAATATTGATTTGTACATGAGTAATCAAGAGATTCTCTGTGTGATAGATCGTTCATAATTGAGTGGAGGTGCATGCAAACCTAGAGATAGGTCGACATAAATCCTCCGGTTTAGGGTCAAACCTAATAGTGAAATTCACGAATTAGAAAGCAACGTTAGGCGTTTTAGTTAGGAAGAGATTCTGATTAATCAACTTAGTCATTAGACGTTAGCTAACTCGATAGAGAGGTTAACATATAGTAGGAATTTCCACAATCCAATTGCCTAAATAGTTGTCTGAATAGCGAGCCATTGTCACTTAGTTTGATCTAGGGGGTTTAGTATCTAGGTGTCGTTTCCCACTGATTGTCTCTATCATATTCATTGTGTTGTGTTTGTTCTTGAGTTGAGTTCCTTTATTTTTATTATTTAGAACATTAATTTGTCGGTTAGATAATAAAGTAAAAGCAAGTAACTAGTAATCATAGTCTCCGTGGGGTATGATACTCGGTACTCAAGTCCACATACTATAGTCGATAGGTGCACTTGCCTTGAGTCTGTAGGTGTAGACGGACATTACCAAGTTTGTGGCACCGTTGCCAGGGACTAGGATATTAGGAAAGATTAATCTTTGTTAATTTATCCATTTTTTTGTTTATTTTTTTAATTATTTTGTTTTCTTTGCATTTTCCATTGTTATTTCGCTTTAAACTGTCTTTTCGAAATTATGTTTGGGTTTGTTGGTGTTGATAGTTGCAGGTTGTTATTAGTGCATAACTAGGGGAAATCCTTTTGAGTTAGTTGAAGCAGACCCCGAGATTGAACGAACAGCGTTGCAGACACTTAGAAACAGACTTCAAGAAAGGGATGAGGAGATAGACAGAGCAAGAGAGATAGCAATGGAGCCAAATAATCAAGATGGAGGAGGACAACCTACCTCTGGGACATGGCCAGTAAATCCATTGGTTCAGCTAATGACGATGTCAGATTATGCTAGACCGAATTTGACTGGGACTAAGTCTAGCGTTGTGAAACCTGCATTTGCGGCCAATAATTTTGAGATAAAGCCAAACGTTATTCAGATGGTGCAACAGTTTGTGCAGTTTGATGGGTTACAAGATGAGGTGTCTAGGCTGTGTCTTGAGAGTTTGGTTGTGTCTCACTCGTCTTGAACTCAGTTTGACCCTTTTTGTCTTCATACTTCATACCAACGCCCTCAATTCCTTCCACCACATTTCGTTTTCATTTTCTAGCACTTAAACACTTTGAATTCATGTTTTATTATGTAATTTCTAGATTCAAAGGCACATGATGTTTTCTTTTTCTTTTCATTTCTTTCATTTGTCTTTTGTTTTGTTGATGTTCTTTTGCGAGGCTCATCGCCACTTGTAAGGGTCAAATCGCCAATCATCAAGATCAACTTGTTTAAGGGAAGTTCCAAAACTCTTGTGCATTATTTTCTTTCCCCTTGTTATCCTATTGCTATGCTTGTTTCATTTTGTGCTTGGGGACAATGCACCGTTTAAGTGTGGAGGAGGGGGTTTAAAATTTTGTTGATCAAGTTCTTGATATTATGGTTGTGGGATGTATGTTATGTGATAATTAAAATTATTTGAATATTTGAGAATCTTTAGTATTCATCTGTTATTGTGAGGTTAGAATTGCATATCTTGAATCCACACTAGTTTGTAGCTTGTGATCAAATTTCCCATTTTGGATTTTCCACCTTTATGACTCGTGTTATAATGAAAAGATTAACTTTGAAGGAATTTGGGCATAATTACTGAATGAATGAATGAACAAAAAAGGGGTTGCTTTTGACTTGCTTGAACCTAAATCGGGACAGGTAAATGGGGTTCAACACCTATTCCGTTGTCTTTAGATATGATTATGCAAAGAAGTGCTACGAGGGGTATTCTGAGTAATGGGGAACACTCATCACAAATGTGCAGTTTTCGAGTCAAACAGACTGTCCTCTGTGGTGGAAACTGAAATAAGTGTAAAAAGAACTACAAAGTCAAACTCGAAATTTTCTAACTGTGTTTGCGGTAATGCAAGTTATTGAGATGGTTGAATCTATATAAGTGTGAAATTTTCATTTTAATTGTTGCCCTAAGTACTGAATCTCATATATGTTAATTGAATTAATGAGTTAGAGGGGTGGTGAAGTCAATGGTTAATTTGGCTATAGAGGTTGACTTGTGTGTGGTTCGGGGAGTAAATTCGAGTTAACAAGTACCCTATGCATAGTTTAGATTCTCCACTATCCAATTTATTTTTGTTAGCACATAATGTAAAGTCCCATGTCATTTCATTAAGATGTTGGTTAAAATGTTTTGATGCCTTTATCTTACATCTTTGTTTTCTTAAGGACAAACAAAAGCTCAAGTGTGGGGTAGTTTGATAAACGCTTATTTATACATGTTGTGGTGTTCGATTATATATTGTTTTAAATATAAATTGCACGTTTATCATAATTTTTGGTACTTTTATGGTTTGAATTATGTTTTGTAGGCTGATTGATGATGATTTGATGAAATGGAGTAAGAACGAGCCCGAACGGAGCAAGAATGACATTTTTCTCACCTTTTGAGTGAAGACACGACCAAGCTTATGAAAACTTTTGGTTGTGTCTTACCAAATTCATGAGTTTTGTGCAATTTTAAAGGACACGGACTGGCGAATGAAAGACACGGTCATATCCTAGGCAGTGTCTTGCCTAGATTTGCTATTTCGGGCCTTTAAAGCATGTTTCAAAAGACCTAATTGGAGAGCTGACTTTGCGACACAATAGACAACCAGTTTAGGGTCAGATAGCACTGGGAACTCAAGATATTTCATTTCGGATCAAGATCGAAGGAATCACAGGAAGAATTGAAGGATTCGTCATGGTTCTTCTTCTCTTTCTATGTTTTCTTTGTATCTTGTTCTTATTCTCTCAATAATCATGAACTAAATTCTCTGTGCATCTAGATATGATGAACCCTAGATTGACTATGTGATTGTTGGATTTTGTTATTCATTCAGTTTATTTTGAAATTGAGACTCAATTATGATTTATATTGTTCAATTGTTGAATTGATTGTTGCTAGCCTTTCGATTCCAATATTGATTCGTACATGAGTAATCAAGAGATTCTCTGTGTGATAGATTGTTCATAATTGAGAGGAGGTGCATGCAAACCTAGAGATAGGTAGACATAAATTCTCCGGATTAGGGTCAAACCTAATAGTGAAATTCACGAATCAGTAAAGCAACGTTAGGTGTTTAGTTAGGAAGAGATTCTGATTAATCCACCTAGTCGTTAGACATTAGCTAACTTGAGAGAGAGGTCAACATATCATATGGATTTCCACTGTCCAATTCCATAAATAACTGTCTGAATAGTGAGCCATTGTCACTTATTTTGGTCTAGCGGGATTTAGTATCTAGGCATCATTTCTCACTGACTGTGTCTATCCTATTTATTGTGTTGTGTTTGTTCTTGAGTTGATTTCCTTTATTTTTATTATTTAGAACATTAATTTGTCTATTAGTTAACAAAGTAAAATCAAGTAACTAGTGATCGTAGTCTTTGTGGGATATGACACTCGGTACTCAAGTCCACATACTATAGTCGATAGGTGCACTTGCCATGATTCTGTAGGTGTAGAGGGATGCTAATAAAGGCAGATGAGTTTATTGAGTTTCTGCAGGAGCCAGGCATGTGAGTTACTGAGTACGCGGTGAAGTTTATGAAGCTCAATAGGTATGCTTCGGATGACTGCAATGGTGAGGATGCATTAGCCAAAAAATTTCAGAAGGGTTTGCTATCATGTTTTGGCAGAGTAGTCGTGAGCCATGGGTTTGTTACTGTGAGATAGATGGCCAAATATGCTTGGGTTATAAAGTACATAGAGAAGACGCACCCTCGTGACACTAGCAAGAGGGCGAGGACCGAAGGTACTTCTAGAGGCCAGCAGAATCGTGGCCAAGGTAGTCAGTTTGATCCGAGGCATAGACCTTCCACAAGGGGTCAGAGGCAGAGTCAGAGTCAGAGTACTCTGAGGTATAGTCTGCCTCAGCCGGCTAGAATTGTTAAAGGCCAGAGTTATGAGAGTATTCTTCCAGCTTGTGATACCTGTGGAATGAGACATCTTGGGACTTATAATAGGGCGATTGTCAACTATTTTTACTGTTAAAATCCAAGGTACTAGATATCAGAGTATCCTTTGAAGTTCGGTACAGGGCCTCGGCCAGGACAATCTACAGTAGGATGTTTTGGTACTAATAACACCGGCACCGACAGAGGTGCATGACGTGTAGGTAGGGTTTTGGAGGCTATGGTTTGCTCGGTCATGCAGATGGAGCTGCGAGCCGTGGTCAATTTGGTCAGGCCGCACAATGTGTTACTACTGGAGGACACTCTCGGGTGTATTATCTGACACTCTAGGAGGTGCAGACCTCCAATGCTGCAGTGACTGATACGCTTTCTATATCTAAGATTTCTACTTATGTTTTGTCTTATTCAGGTGGATTGCATTAATTTATCACGTCATATATTTCTGAGCATGCAAGATTAGTGGTGCGTCCGTTGGATAGTTTGTTAGAGGATTCATCACCCTTTGGTAGAAAGGTAGTAGTTCATTCTGAAGTTCGGGGTTGTGTGATTGCTTTTGGTGGGCAAGAGTTGATTATCAATCTTACGATATTAGATATGGGAGAGTTTGATATAATAGCTGGTATGGATTGGCTTTATATTTGAAACACTACCTTGGATTGTTTTACAAAGAGAGTATGCTTTTGACCACAAAGTCAGAGTGAGTTTTGTTATTAGGGTCAGTGAGACAGTGTTGTATAGGGACACGTTCAGGTTTTAGAGTAGAGAAGATGATTCAATGTGGTTATGAGGAATATTTAGCATATGTGCTCTCGAGTCGCAAAGCTTTGAGTTGAAAGTAAATGACGCACTAGTGGTACGATAATTTTTTGATGTATTTCCCGAAGAGTTATCAAGACTTCCACCTGATCCAGAGGTTGAGTTTGCCATTGAGTTACAGCATGGTATCAATTCGATATCAATTTTACCATATCGAATGGTTTCAATATAATTAAAGGAGTTAGAGACTTTACTAATGGAGTTGTTAGATAAGGGTTTTATTTGGCCAAGCATTTCATCTTGGGGCGCTTCGGTGTTGTTTGTAAAGAAGAAAGATGGGAGTCTGAGAATGTGTATCGACTATCCTCAACTCAACAAGGTAATAGTGAAGAATCGATATCCCCTTCCGAGGATAGATGATTTGTTAGACCAACTGCAGGGTGCACAATAGTTTTCTAAGATTTACTTAAGGTCGGGTTATCATCAGTTGGAAATCAAACGAGAGGATACTCCTATATAGCTTTCTAGACTAGGTATGGTCACTACGAGTTTTTGGTAATGTTGTTTGGTTTTAATAACACACTAGTGACATTTATGGACTTAATAAACAGAGTATTGAGACCAGATCTGGATCGGTTTGTGTTTTTTTTTATTAATGACATTCTGATATATTCGAAGAGTAGAGGGGAACACGAGGAACACTTGAAGTTAGTCTTCGAGACTTTGAGAGGGAATCAACTTTATGTTAAGTTCTCAAAGTGGGATTTTTGGCTAGAAAAATTGGCATTTCTAGGGCATGTCATGTCGAGAGAGGGCATAATGGTTGGTCCGAAGAAACTTGAGGTAGTACTCATTTAGGAGAGACCTAAGCTGTTATGGAGACTCAAGTTTTCGTTGTTTGGTTAGGTATTATAAGAGGTTTATCGAGGATTTTTCTAGGATCGCTGCTCCTATGACAAGGTTAACTAAAAAAGGAGTTAAATTTGTTTGGTTTGGTAGGTGTAAGGAGAATTTTTAAAAGTTGAAAGAATGTCTAACAAGTGCGCCAATATTAACTTTATTGTTGGGCTCTAGAGGTTTCAGTATATTGTGATGCATCCAGATTTGGCTTAGGTTGTGTAATGATGCAACATGACAAGCTAATTGCCTATGCATCAAGATATCTTAAGAAGCATGAACATAATTATCCAACGTACGGTTTGGCATTAGCAGCAGTTGTGCTTGCACTTAAGATTTGAAGGCATTATCTATATGGAGAGACTTTTGAGATTTTCACCAATCTTAAGAGTTTAAATTTAAGGCAGAGACATTGGTTAGAGTTGCTAAAGGATTATGATTGCACTATATCATATCACCCTGGCAAGGACAACGTTGTTGCCGATGCTTTGAGCAAGAAGTCAATGGGTAGCTTAGCCCTATATTTCAGTTGAGAGACGACCAGTAGTGTCACAATGGTAGAGATTTATGCAACATACAATTGAGTTACATTTTGATGATTCAGGGGTGTTGTTTGGTCATATCGAGGCAATACATGTACTGTTAGATCAGATTCATGATCCTTAGAAGGAAGATGTTGAGATTCAGGGTTTGATTGAAAAGGTTAAGTCATCTGATGTATCTGGGTTCAATGTTGATGATTCTAGAGTTCTCTGGTTTGGTTTAAGGTTGTGTGTACCATCTTTAGGTGATTTACGCGATGAGATTATAAATGAGGGTTATAAATCTGTATATTCAGTACACCCAAGATACATTAAGATGAATCGAGATCTTCGAGAGTCTTATTGGTGGACAGGGATGAAGAAGGATATAAGTGAGTTTGTTAGTCGGTGTTTGACCTTTCAATAGGCTAAGTTTGAACACCAATGTCCTTCTAGATTTTTAAACAAATGTCCATTCCGGAGTGGAAGTGAGATCGTATCACGATGGATTTATTGGTTGGATTACCGAAGACATCCTCTGGGTACGATTCTATCTGGGTGATCATTGACTGATTCACCAAGTCAATACACGTTGTTCCTGTTAATACGACATACGGAGTGACACGATTAGCGAAGCTATATATTGATAGAATTGTATGTTTGCATGGTGTGCCAGTTTTCATAGTGTCTAACAGAGGGCCTTTGTTTACTTCAGAGTTTTGGCATAAATTGCAAGAAGAGTTGTGTACTCGGTTAGATTTCAGCACTTCTTTTCATCCGCAGACTGATCGAAATCTGAGCATAAAATTCGTACTCTAAAGGATATGTTGAGAGCATGTGCTATGGATTTTACTGGGAGTTAGCATTCTCATTTGCCTCTAGTAGAGTTTTCAAAAAATTACTTGTACCATTCGAGTATCTGCATGGCACCATTTGAGGCTCTATACGCTAGGAAGTGTAGATCTCCTATGTCTTGGGCTAAAGCCAGTGAAAGTGAGCCCTAGCACTGGATCTTATTTTGGAGACCACTGAGAAATTCAGGTTGATTCATCAATGGATTCAGACTGCTCATAGTTCCCAAAAGAGTTACACTACCCTAAATATAAACATTTGGAGTTTGAAGAAGTAGATCATGTATTTCTCAAAGTATCGCCGATGAAGGGCGTGATGAGATTTGGGAAAAAGGGTAAGTTGAGCCGTAGGTTCATTGGTCCTTTTGAGATCATTGGTCGAGTTGGAGTCGTTGCTTATGAGTTAGCGTTACCACCTCAGTTTGCTTCTATTTCTCTAGTGTTTCACATTTAACTTGTGAGGAAGTATATCTCTGATCCGTCACATGTTTTGGTACCACAGTCTATTGAGGTTAGGTCTGATTTATCTTATGATGAGGCTCTAGTCCAGATTATTGAACACTAGGTTAAGAGACTCTGGAATAAGGAAATAACTTCAGTGAATGTTATTTGGAGGCATCGTTCAGTTGAGGACGCCACTTGAAAGGCCGAGGATGAGATGTGATGCATATATCCGCATGTCACGACCCGTTCCCGGGACCATGACTGGCGTACGAGGTGAACCGTCTATAGAAGCCCGGCCCCTCTCGCACAAGCCTCTAAGATTTACACTTTATACCCATTCATTTATTTAAAACGTTCATCAGAAACTAACATATATATATCATAAAGATATATCAAAATATCATATATACAAATATATACAAAGCGGTCTAATCGCAAAACATAATATCAAAATCAAATACAAAACCCCATAACCCTACAGTAGTCAGAATGGAGCATCTACTATAAAACACGAAGCCCGACAAAAAGGTGCTACTAACTGAAATATATAAGTCCCATTGGGCAGAGAATATCCAAGGATGCTGAGATCAAAATCAACCTGTAATCATAGAAACAAGACAACACAGAGAAGCAAAGGGGTCAGCCCAGTGAGTAAGGGACAACACTCCAGATTGCCTCATTTGTGTCTCACAAAGACTGTTTTTAAATCATTTGAAAACTAATACACACGGTATACGATAGGTATACGTATTTATACATTATATATATAATATGTTTTTCAAGAAAACATTTCGAAATACTTTGCACCAAAAATATACACATGCACGGTGGTAAAATACTACCATAATATTATGTTTTCCGAAAACCTCATATACTTATTATGGGACCATATAACTCGTGGTGTGGTCTATGCCACTATCCCACCTAAAATTATCAGGGTCATGCCACTGATCCACAAAACCAATCATGTACCGGGCCAGGGTAACATGGCTACCGTCAACCTCGATAGCTAGGTATCATATGCATTGGTATACCAAAGGCTACGTACCCCGTAGTGAAGGTGTCCCACAATAAAAAACATAATTAAATCCAGGCACAATTATCATCAAAATACGTAGAAAACATATGTATATTAATACATACATATAACTTTCTTCAAATCAAAATCATAATTAATTATTCACATAATCCATTTTCATATTTTTA
>CAODLS010665850.1:0-17876 GCA_948243855.1 Flueggea neowawraea | reverse complement strand
GTCATTAAAAATCGAATGCGCCTTCGGAAACTCATCAGGCAGCGTAGTCACCTGACAAAACCACAACATCAAAACAAGAAAGACACAAACTTTAACCTTCGAAACGTCACCGCTACACTCACAACTAATTACCTGAACAATGCCAGTGTGGTCTCTGAGGTTAAGAAACGTGAGACCACCGTGGACTCTCTGGAGTGCCACCCACCCGCAAAGCCGGACCCTCTTGCCCACGTCACGGTCCGACAATTCGCCGCAGAAACCGGAGCGTGGGACCCATTCAAGGGAGTCAGTGTTGGAGGCAAGAGGTGGTTTTGGAAGTGTTGGGTCAGTGGGGGAAGCAGAAAGAGAAGAGAAGGTTTTTTGGGGATTAGAGGGGGGGGTGTAGGGTATTTTGGCGAATTGAGATATGAGAAAGTAGTCGAGGAGAGGGAGAGAAGGTTTAGTTCGGAGGCTAATGAGAGGGAGTGATATTAGTAGGAGAGAAATAGTTGTTGTTTGTTGCACTGTTGGGAGAGACTGAGACAGAGGCATAAGGAGGGTTTAAGGATTGCGTTTGGTAGGTTGACGTCGATGAAAGTTGTGCAAAACACAATTGGGCACTGAACTATATTTATTTTACCTCTTTGGTCCTTCAACTAAAATCTGCATTTCATTGTTCCTTTTGGTTTTTTTTTTTTTGAACCGGAATAAAATGTATTAAGCAAATTATAGCAGTAAAATCTGAGATAAGGTGGAGGAGAGCAAACTATCAAATAGCGCCCCCCCACTAGTCGGGCAATGAAGCAACAGCACGAGCAAAATAATGTACCAACTGATTCGCCGACCTAGGAACAAATTTCAAAGACATGAACAAAGTCCTTAACAAGTCTATTACAATCTTCTGCAATCATCGAAAAATAAGAATTACCAGGCCCTCCATTAGAGATTGTGTTAATTGCAACCTGAGCATCCAATTGCAGTACCACAACATCCACATTCAGTTATATCAATCAACTTAAGGTCTCCCATATGCACCAAATCTCTGCAAGCTGAGGTTCAATGCAAATAGGAATCTTCTTTAATAATACAACAACCACATTATCGTGCTAATCCCAAACCACCACTCTAAAACTAGTACAAGAAGAATAAGGGAATGAAGCAATGTCTGTATTCACAAAATAGCCTCCCATCTCCAGATTCCCACTACTTGTAGTACCTGAACCACCCTGCATACAGTACTGATCTTCCCTCTGAACTTTAGTAGCCACCTGAGCAGTAACCCATTCATACAGATGAAGCTTAGCAATCCTTGCAACATCCACAAGCAACCATTCCACGGTATATCATTCTTGTTTCGCCAGATGGACCAACACAACATGCACAATAGTCCGAGCATATCATTATTTAGTCTCTTCATCATTAAAGCAAGTTAGTTAAACACATTGTCCTTTTGGTATTCAGGCCCTAAGAAACCCAATTCATTCCAAACACTAACAACAAATTCACAAGAAATTAAATTATGAGAAATAGTTTATGTACCACTACCAGAAACATCACAAATTTAAGAAATAGGAACCTTCTTCTCATTAAGCCGAGCCTTTGACGGAATCACATCTTTTGTAGCCCTCTAAATGAAGTTCTTAACTTTTGCTGGCAGCTTCAGCCCCCACAACTTCCTCCAAACTTTACAGCTCTCCTCTTCCAAATTGATTCTCAGTCTCAACCCAAAGTTGCATGTCGACTTCATCGAGTACTCACCCTTCTCCTCAAAGGTCCAACAAAGCCTGTCTTTACACTAGCTACGGGCAATAGGGATGTTAAGGATAGCTGAATGACCAACATGAGCAAAATATTCTCTCACCACCTCGATCTTCCAGCACCTATGATCGTGATCAATCAAATCTGTAACCAATAAAGCATTAGGAATATCTTCAGCATTTGTAGGACAAGCAAACTCACAATTTTTCATAATCCACGCGTCCCTTCTAGTCAAAATCTTTTTACCACTCCCCACCTGCCATCTGCAGCCTTTCCGAGGCAAGTCTCTCGACTCCCAAATGCTACGCCAAGTGAAACTTGGATTATAACCCAGCTTGGACTCTAAAAAGCTACTTTTTAGAAAATACTTTGCTTTCAAAAATTTGTGACCAACGCATCTGTACAGGTGGCTAGTCTTCAGCCTTACCGCTCCAGTATGGCATTATTGAAATCCCTCATATCAGGGAATCCGATCCCACCTGCCACCTTAGGCTTACATAGTTTTTCCCAGCTCAGCCACTTAATTCCCTTTGTACTATTAGAACTTCACCAGTAACAATTAAGGATCCTCTCAATTTCCTTGCATAATCCCTTTGGCATAAAAAAAATACTTATAACATACATCGGAATTGCTACACCCACCGATCTAATAAGAACATCCTTCCCTCCTTTAAACAGGAGATGTTTGTCCTAACCCTGAACTCGATTCCACACCCTATCACTCACATACACAAATACTTCTCTTTTGCTTCTTCCAACTTCAGCTGGTAGCCCCAAACATCTATCAAATTTATCAATAATAGCAACCCTAAGTTCAAAAGCAACATCCACTTTGCTAGCATTAGTGGTGTTGGGACTAAACCTGATAGCGAACTTCCCAAAATTAACCACCTGCCCCAAAGCCTTCCCATATACTCTTAGAGCTTCCTTCATCATCTTTGCCTCTTCCTTACATGTTTTGAAATAAACCACGCTATCATCTGCAAAGAAGAGATGAGAGACCACCCGGGCGCCTCGGGCAACTCTGCAACCATGCAAAAATCTCATCATTTCCTTCTTATGAAGAGCAGCCGAAAGCCCCTCAGCACAGAGAATAAGCAGATAAGGCGATAATGGATCTCCTTGCCTTAATACTCTCCTCGGTACAATCGAACCCTGCAATCCATGATCAGAACTAAGATATACAACTCCTCACAATTTGCCGCCACTTCGTACTAAAACCCATAGGGGCCATCATTCTAATTACAAAATCCCATTCTATCTAGCCGTAAGCCTTAATCATATCTATTTTTAAAGCAGCTAACCCCATCCTTTCCTTTTGTATTTCATTTCAAGAAGTGATGTGAGTATATTGTCGGTTATAAGACAGTCAGAAACAAACACGCTTTGATTTTTCGACACTAAAGTCCCTATGACACTTTTCAATCTTAGCACGAGCAGTTTAGAAACAATTTTGTATAAAACTTAGCATAATGAAATAAGCCTCAATTCGCTAATCCTCTCCACCCTTTTAACCTTGAGGATTAAGACAATAAGCATTTCATTCCATTATTCTAAAATCACACCCTTTTCAATAATATTCAGGCACTCCGAGGATTTGTCATCACCAATAATGTTCTAATATTTCTAGGAGAAACAAGAATTAAAACCATCCTTTCCTGGAGCATTGTCAGGTTGCATTCTAAATACCGCATCTCTAACATCCTTCTTATCAAAGGGAGAGTCAAGGAAACTAACTTGATCTTCCGACAATTTATTCATGATGCAGCCAACCACTTCATCTGCTTCCCAACCTGAAGACATAAAAAGGTTAGAAAAATGTCCCTTGATGTGCTCCTCTATCCCACAGCTCCATTCCTTTTTGACTCCACCCTTATCGAGAAGATACTCAAATCGGTTTCTCCTCTTCTTAGCTAAAGCCTTCGCATGGAAATATTTCAAGTTTTAATCTCCTTCCCACAACCAACACATTTTCGCTCTTTGCTTCCAAATAAATTTCCCTCTGGTTGAACGTTCTGAAATACTCCTCCCTAGCCCTTAAATACTCTCCTCCACTAGAACCACTTCTGTTCGACCTCGCCTCCTTCATTTTGGTTCTGCAGCAATTAATCCGTGATCAAAATTCTCCCGTAATTAACACACCCACTTCCCCAATCTATCCGCTTAGGTAGCCAGCTTGGTCTCTAAAACTTCTCCTATAGACTCACTCCACGCTTTCCGGAGAATATCATCACAACCTTCTTCCCCCACCCAGGCATTCTTAAACTTGAACCTCCGTAGCAGCCTTCGTAATTCAAGCGGCTTCTTCTCCAAAACCAATGGAGCATGGTCCGAACAAGATCCATCCACATGAATCACTCGAGCTCTACCAAACAGGTTCCTCTATCTAGGAAAAGCAAGCACCCTATCCAGCCTTTCCTCAATCCACTCATCTATCCCTTTAGCCCTTTCCCAAGTAAACTCATTCCCAACAAAACCCATATCCGCCACATTTCAATCCTTCATAGCCTCTTGAAAGTCCCGAATAAGATGGTATGGATATGGAATGCTCCCCTATTCTCTACATTACTCAAGATGCCATTAAAATCGCCACCACAAGCCTACGGGTAATTTGAGGCTCTCGCAAGATTTCTGAGTAGCTCCCAAGACTTCGTTAGTCTAGATCGATCTGCAACTCCATAGAAACCAGTTAGTCTCCATCTCTCCACCCCCTCGTCCTTAATTTCCACATCGATGTGGTGTTGAGAGAAGCTCCGTAAGCTAACTTTTTTTTTTCCCACATGAAAAGGGGAATGAGGGTTAATGAGGAGGATACCTCTCTGTTGGGGTGACTATGCTCTTTATTGAGCGTAACTATGCATATAATTAGTCTTCATTGTGACGTTTGCTCAATGATAATCGAAATCTACTCATCATGACAAAGATAGGTTTCAAACCCGACTCATCTACGGAATATTGCTATTTTTTGCTGGACCAGCTCCCCGGAGGTACTCCTTAAGCTTTCTTCAACCTCTGATTCCAAAAAATGTCAATCGTCCACATCTCCCATTCGGTTGGACCCAAATCAAGCCTTCAAAGCCCACTTTTTTACGCACCCACTCAATTGTTGGACCTAAGAACATTGTCTCTGATAGGAATATACCTTTGGGCTTAAATTTTTGGACCAAGTCCAATAACAATTGAACTGCGCGTGGATTGCCATGCCCATGGCAGTTCCAATGTAAGAAACTCACTGTGACCAGCAGACCTGGCTCACCACACCAGCTTCTCCCTTGGGCCCTTTTTACACCGTCCATTCCTTTGTTTCTGCCACCAAACTCTTGACCCCTTCAGGCCCAAATATAAGCTCAACCCAAACTCTTTTAATCTTCTAATTTTCACCTCACAACAGCAATTCCCATCCATGTGACCTCACAACAACAATTCCCATCCATGCGACCTTTTCATCAAATCTAACAGAGCCGCCGTCCGGATCCATGCCTGTCACATCTTCTGCTCTTTTTGACTTAAAGCCCAATGCTTCATTAAATGACTCATCAACTACCTCTGCCAAATCAAGACGTCATACTCGGTGTGCTTCAAATGAATTGACAGACACATTATGCAGCTGCTCCTGCTCCGAAGAGCCCCCCTGATCGACCTGACTTCCTGTGGAAGCGTGTACCATTTCCCCCTTCATATTCCCCAGCCACACGTTCGGACTGCCACACCAGGTGAAGCTTGTGTAGCCCTCGTCCAGAGGCCAAATTTCTTGTTCTCCGTCGCACCAGGGTTCTCGTAAGGAACCTTGCAAAATCGTTCTTCGTGGCCCACCATGCCACATTCAAAACAGAAGGAAGGAAGCTTCTCATATTTAAAAGTGATTTCCTGTCATGCTCCATCGATCTTCCTCACCTTCATTTTCTGTTTCAAAGCCACCCTCACATCAATAAAAACATTGATTTTGCAAGTATTAGTGCCAACAACCTTCAAAGTTCTTTGGGTCCTACTCAATATACGTCCTGATAATATTTTCAATACCATGACAAACCCGTTCAATTATAAAACCCATAGGCACCCCATGCAATTTTACCCAGAAATAGACAAGATTTGGTTCCACCAAATTTAGGTCTTCGCTCACCCCCCACCGCTGTCATACAAGAGGCATACGATCAAACGTCCATAGGCTCCCTTTCTCCACCCTCTCGACATCCAACTCATGAAAGAATTGAAAGATGAACTTATCACCTGCGAGTTTGTTAATACTATCACAACCCGCTTTCGGACCATAATCGGCATACGAGACGAAACGTCTAAGGGAGTCTGACCCATCTCTCACAAGCATCGAAGTACATAAATACTACCCAAACATTTAATGATCAAAATGTTTAACAAAAACATTTGTTATTTAAAACACAAGTAGTAAAAATAAATATATCATATGTATAATATATCCAAAATATATCAATACGTAAAAATCAAATGAAGGTATATGCAAATACAAAATGACAACTCAGTTACTGAAAACTTCCCGTGGAGCTCTAACATCACAAAAGAAGAGCTCGAACAAAAGAGTATCACTAACCAAAAGACGTATCATTGGTATCTAAGATGTGGTGTAGTTACCGAAACAAAAAATTGTAGAAGTGAAAGATCAGAATTGAAATACACAGAAAATAAGCAGGGGTCAGAACCCAATGAGGAATGACACTCTAGAATGCCTCATACATACCTCACAAAAATTGTTTTAAAAATAGTTCGAAAATATCATATGCAAGTATAAGTGAGTATATTTATATACATGCTAATACATAGTAGCGTTCAAGAATTATTTTAAAAATATTCGCAAACAAAGCAGAAACAGGCACAAAAACATAATAAAATAATATCGTTTTCAAAGAAAGCAATATTAGGGATATGAGACCAAAGCAAATATGTACAAATGACACCAAAAATCAAAAGTGATGTGGTATGTACCACTAATCAAAAGCAAAACATGTGTTGGATTAGAACACATGGCTACTAACATCCCTAATAATTGAGCCTTGTCAAAACAATAGTATACTAAAGGCTATGTATCTCGTATCCAAAAACATATATCAAATATTAATTCAAAACAAATAGTCATGCAAATGACTTATTAAATCAAGGGAGGATATATATATCAAAGTTCAAAAACAAAGTACTAATTATATAAAACAAGAATCACATAATCAATTATTAATTATTAATTAAGTCAATTCTTAGATTAATCCAATTTCAAATATACATTGAACACAACAAAAACAAATACAATTTCGAGATACAGTCTATGTGTCTGAAGTTGTCATCCACTCATCTAGATGTCCAAAGTAGTATCGTCGGTCAAGCCCCACTAGTCGGTGGCTGATCTCGCTGGCAGGAACAAGTAGCTGAAACAAATACATATCATAAAATAGATATATGAGAAGCAAATCAAAATGCAGTACTGGTACTAGGGAGGGGCAAATGAGCCTGGCTCGTGGCCTGGCATAAGATCGGTATGCCTAAAATAAGGGCATGGGCTGAGGGTTTTAGCCGTAAGGCTGAGCCTAAAAATTAGGTCTGCATCAATTTTCGAGTCGGGCCTGGGTTTGCCCAAATTTGGCCAGGCCCGTGAGCCCATCCCTATGCTACTACTAGTTACACTTACACTACCCTCTACCCACCCAGACCCCGACGTCGATTTGTTCCTTGCCCTAGCCCTATCAAACACAGTCCCTCCTCCTTACTCCTCTCGCCGCTCTCTTGTCTCTTCGCTCTCTCAGCTCTCACCTCTTAGACTCCGCTCTCTCGTCTCTTCGTTGTTCGCCCTAGCTCTCTCTCTCTCTCTCTCTCGTCAATAAAACAAAATCATTTAGAGATGTAAAGTTGTTTGGTTATGGAGTTGGGTGAGGGATCTATAATTTGGAGAGGTGAAGTTGTTTGGTTATGGAGTGAGGTGAGGGATCTGCAATCGATTGCAGCAAGCGGGGATGAGACGAGGATGAGAGAAACTAGTGGGGTTTGGTGTTAATTAAAAAGTGAGGCTCAAACAAAAACGAAGACGTCGTCTTTTTGGGTTTGTTTAAGAGCTGGGGATCCAATGAGAGAAGATGAAGAAGAATGCCTTGTTTTCAAAACCATTTAGAGAGGTGAATTTGTTTGGTTATGGAGTTAGGTGCGGGATCTGCAAGTGATTGCGGCAAGCAAAGACGAGGCAAGACGAGGATGAAAGAAGCGAGCCTCAAACAAAAACGATGACATCTTCTTTTGGGGCTATGGTTTGACTTGGCCAGGGGGTGGCCCGGCCCAACCCGACGTTTTTGAATGGGCGGGCTTGGGCTGGGATGTCAGCCCGGTCTATCAGGTCTGGCCCAGCCCGAGTCCATCCCTAACTGGTATTGTGGCGATATAAAAAAATATATGCAATGCAAATGCATGATTGGAACCCAAAAATCGAAAATTATGTAAAATTATAATTTGATCCTTGACCTATATAAAATTACGTTTTAGTTCCTAAGATTTGTCAAATTACAAAATAGTACTCAAAATATTCTAAAATTACCAACTGGTCCTCTAAATAGTCAAAATTCCTAAATTAGTCCCCGAACTATCAGAAATCGCAAAACAATCCTAACTCGTAAAATTCACGTCAGTTCCCAACTTTTCAAAAATTACAAATCTTTCGCTCAACTTTCTAAAAGTTAAAAATTTGTATCTCTATTTCCATTAAATCAGAATCTTCCAACCTATTCTAGCAACCTCTAATAACCATTAAATCAGAATCTTTCAAAAATTTAAATCCTAGACCTATTTGGACCAAAACGGATTTGATGGATCAATGCATGAAAGAGAAGTTAAATCCAAGAAAGAGATGTAATTTTACCTCAAAAAATGATTAGGGATGATGGACGAACTAAGTGGAAGAGTCTCAAACGAGTTGAGAGAATTTTGGATGAGAGAGGAGTGAAATAATGAGGGAAGTCAGGTTGTTGGAAGCTTTAATATTGACAGACCAAAGCTCACGTACGTTATATTGAAGCTAACATATGTTGTCGGGGTCAAAATCACGTTCAGTGGCATCTGGTTCAAACACAACGTACGTTGTGCAACCACTCAGTGTACGTTATGCACATAATTAACATACGTTGATCATCCATCCACCAATTCCAGATAACGTACTCCTCGATCAATGCTAACGTACGTCTTGACCCCTACAGCTCCCATACTTGACGTCTCTCACTCCCAAACTCATTCTGAACCATCCTCAAAGTTCCTTAACACTTAGAACCTCGACAATACATTCATTACCCCAGATCAAACATCAAATCATCATTCAAATCACCAAATCATTATCGGTATCACTCAAGAATCTGAATCGAAACTGAGCGGAAAGCTACAAGAATCTAATTGGAATGAGCATGGTATTACAAATAGTGACAACTTTAATAGGCCTCCACAATTTTGAAAGTGTGTCAACCATAGACTCAAAATGCACTCCCTTATCAGATAAGAACCTCCTGACCATACACCACCTCCTTTTCCCAAAATCAACTAGAACGAAATCTATAAAGTCATACGTCAAGCCTTCTTCCTCCTCCTCCTCCTCAATAGCCAACCTTTCACACTGTCTCTCGATGTCATGAGTAGCCATAGGAGAAGAATCACTAGCACAAAACAAAGAAGATGAAACAACACACCAAGAACTTTATAACCCGACCAAAATCCCACCAGAACAATAAGTAGACAAAAGCCTACCCGGAAAAGCAAAAACCTCCCAAACGCAATGCAAAACAAGACAAAGTTGACCCTTGTTACTTAAGAACAAGACGGAAAACTTGTCAAAAGACAAGACAAAAAAATCATTCAATATTAATAAATGTTGTTTTGATGCAATGGTAGTTAGCCATTAATGAAAATTGATGAGGAAGTAGTAACTGACGAGAGTTAATGTTCTTTCTAAGTTTTAATTCTAGAGAGAAGGCAAATTATTTTCTCTCTCTAACCCATTTTCTCTAAAGGATAAGAAAATGCTTCTTTTTAAAGAGGAAAAAAGGGCTCATTCTATGAAACTAATTTAGTTAAGCTAACTCAACTTGATAGTGACATTGTAATATTACCAACTCAACTAGGTTGATCCGATAATAAATGATGAGATTTTTATTTTTGCAATGGAGAAACCCTTAATATTAAGGTTTATTGAGATTAGAAGGAACTACAAAGAAAAGTGACATCCTAAAGAGAGACATCCTATAAAGAATTTTTGATTAATAAACATATTTTTTAAATACTTTTATATTTCAAAAAATAAAAATAAAATAAAAAACAGAAATAAAAAATTGTTTTCTCAAGTAGACATACCCTTAAATTTTTGTGAGCAATCCAATGAATAGTTTGACTAGATTCACCAAAAATATGACTAACTTGAAGGTTTTAAATTTGTCAAAAAATAAATTAATAGACCAGACCAAAACTTGTTGGTTACTTTACTAAGTGCTTGGATCATTGACTATGTGATTAGCCATTTTAGAGTCGGTTTCAAAAATAATATCATGAAAACCACTTTTTTAAACCTATTCTTAACCATGCGGTATATCCCAATGGGTAAAAAGAAAAAAATTCCTTACTTATTGAATTATTGCCTTGAGAATCTTGTTTGTGTTAATAAAGGAACTAAACTATTGTCATATTTTTATGTAGATCCAAACAAGACCTATAGCTTTTTCTTAAGAAAAAAACTCAAGTATATACTTTAATCACACTAGTAAACCTTAGTTAAAGTCTTAGGAAAAGATTCAAGAGTCTATACTTGTTATCTTTATTTTGATCAGTCAGTGAATACTTGTAAAACCTAAAATTTGCAAAATCAAATCCAAAAAGCCAACAAATCCCAACTTTCCTTTTTAGCAACGGCTATATTAAACTACAAGCACGATCGTCACAAGCCTCCCACAGATCCAACGGCTCTCCTCTTTCCGCAACGTTCAAAATCCGCAACTTCAACGGTCAAAAAGATCCCCTCCATTTAATTCCTTAACTAGCCGTTACCCATCGCATCTCTCTACAGACCCAATCTCTCTCTCCCTCTGTGATCAGAAAGATCTTCAATTTCACACAAAAAACTTGCCTATTTCACTCTCACTCACTATTTGCAAAGATCAGCAGTAAGTGACCAAGAAGAGAATTAATTGAACAGTAATGGCTGCACCGCCACCACATTCAAGCAAGAACCTTTCTGCTTCTTCTTGCTCGCCGTTACAGAGTAGACCGAGAAGCTCCGAGGTCGGAAACTCGATGAGAAGGAGTTTTAGTGGAAACCAATTTGCTAAACCTTCCATTATTGCCAATCAAAGAGGAGACTTTCACCCTAACACTCCTGCTAATAGCCCTTCAGGTCTAATCTATCTCTCTCCCTCCCCCCCTTTTTTGGAGTAGTTAATTTGTTTTCTTGGAATGTTGTGTGTGTTTTTTTGGTGAGAAAACAAGGGAAAGATGACAGAAAATTAATTATTGATTTATGATTAGGCTTTGTTTAAGTTGGTAGTTACTGAAATTGGGTTTGGCTTTTCTCAATTGATTCTGTTTCTTGGAGACATTTTCTGTTTGTTTGCTGAGAGAATGAGAGAAAATGGGGGAACAGCTTTTTGAATACACTTCTGAGTGAGTCTATGTTTAATCAATTGATTGATTTGTAATTGTAAATGGGTTTTGAATATGTGGTCTTTAGGTTATATATATGGTTAATCTTTCTTGAAAGTAAGTGTTTAGATTTAATGGTACTATAGTAGTAATTCACTTGATTCTTTTTCTTCTTGGGAAGATTAGACCTTGAAATATTTTTCTTTTGGGTTTGAGTTGGGTTTCTTAGTCCTGATTAGAATATGTTCTGTTAAATTTTACAGATTATCCAAGAAGACACTCTGTCGGTAGAGAAAACATAGTAGTTTCTCTTCAAGATCAGGAGGACAAAGAAAATGGTAGAGACCAAAACTGCAAACCATCCAAAGTCAGATCACCTGCTTCTTCAAAGGGCACAAAGCATTTCATGTCTCCAACGATCTCTGCAGCCTCAAAAATAAATGCATCCCCCAGAAAGAAGGTTTTGGCAGAGAGGAACGAGCCGATTCGCACCTCTATGTCGTCCTTTGAAGGGAAAGGCTCTTTAATGGAAGATTGTGATCTAAAGCCTGAAAAGGGTGTGTGTCAGAAGAAGGAGGTGTCATTTGATACAACAGTTACTTACTTGGGAGACAGTGAGGCTGTGGAAGTTGACCATGAAGATTTGGATCCTAAAGCAGCAGGATCAAGCACTGAGAGTTATTCAGATATGTTTTCAGGGACTACAAACTTGGAAAAGGACTGTGTTAATCTTGATGCGAGTTTTGAGATTAGTCCTAGAGTTTCTTGCTCTGTGCCAATTTCTACTTTGGCACCACTTGATGCCGATCCATCTATGCCGCCGTATGATCCAAAGACTAATTACCTCTCACCAAGGCCTCAGTTTCTTCATTATAAGCCTAATCCCCGAATTGAGCTTTATCTTAACCAGGAAGGAGACGGAAAGCAACTTGAGGAAAGTTTCACATCTGAAACTAATTCAGATATTGATGTTTCTGAGGAGGAATCCCAGTCTGAAAATTCACAAAAAGAAACAGAAGATGGTTCTTCTAGTGATGTAGCAGAAGAAGAAAAAGCTGGAGTAGAAAAAGAGAACGAGTTGCCTGTGACTGAATTGACCTCCATCAGTATTGTCGAGGTCAAAAAAGAATCAAAGCCACCATTCTTCACAAGAACAAAGTTTACTGTTTTTCTTCTGCTGGTGGCTAGTGCTTGCTTATGTGTCTCACTGAGTAACTCACCTATCATGGAAGCAAATGTGCTTAATAATTTAAGTTTCTCAGAGCCCTACATCCCGCCTGAAATTGCACAATTCACCAGAAATACATTCAATGACATCACTCTTAAGTTACGGAGATCCTTATACAATTCTTTGTCTTGCATTCATGATCTTTTTCCCAGCTTCGGAGAACGGCACAAAATAGGTCCTTTGCAGTATGCAAACTTGACCAATTTGTTGGATGACAGTTTGGTTGACCATAGAAACAATGTCTTTGGGCTGATCAGGCAAGACGAGGTTGATATTAATGAACAAGTGGAGGAGCATGAGCACATGGTGGCCCGAGGAGAAAACAGCTATCTTGAATTTGAAGAAGATGACTGTCAAGACTACTTCGCGGCTTCAGAGGATCAATTTGTCGAAGAGGTTTCTGAGGATGAAGCAATTCAAGAAGATTTTACTACAGACAGCGATCAAACTGTCGAAGCTGATGACAACATCGATGAAGTTGCACAAGAAGAAAATTCAGTTCAAGAGGCTGTTAAAGCACACAACTTACAGACTTCAGATGACAGCAAAATCTCAGAACCAGAAGAGCTAAACACAGGTTCACTAGCAACATTAATCAAACCCGATGATTCAGTAGAAGTGGTGACACAAGGAAGACTTGAAACTGTTAGCATTGATGATGCTATGGACCAGAATGTTCCAGCCCCACAAGCTGCCGATGTTCAAGACAGTCAGAATGATATCAATGATGCTATGGACCAGAATGTTCCAGCCCCACAAGCTGCCGATGTTCAAGACAGTCAGAATAATATCAACGCTGCTCAAAATGACGCCAATGCAGAAGAAACCTCTCAAAGCCTAGACAATGCATTGGAGAATCCAGAACTTTCAGAATCAATGGAACCTGCACTTGATGATTTTTCAGACATCTCTGCAGAAAGTTCCACTGCAAAGATTTCCATGCTCATTTTGAGTCTGCTTGCAGCAACAGCTTTTCTCCTTATTCGCTATCAAAGACACCCAACAAGAAATGCTGTATTGAACGCGGACCAAATGCCACAAACCAAGAAGAAGGGTTGCAGTCCCGTGCCAATTGCTTCAGATGCGAAGAGGCCAGTTTCACAGAATTGGCTGACAGAAGTTGATGTTGATAGAGAGTCATGCCCATCAGAAATGAGCAGCTACAAGAACAGCTCAGCGTACACGAAGAATGGTCTAATCGGGACAAGTGAAGCTCAGAGTCGTGAGAGGAGGCCAAGGAAGAACTACCGGAGAGAATCCCTTGCTTCATCAGATTGCTCAACTGGATCACCTTCTTATGGAAGTTTTACCACGTATGAGAAAATTCCAATGAAGCATGTAAGTATCTATCTATCTATCTATCTATCTGCAACATTTTTAGAGTTGGAATCACAAAGTCTGTTACTAATATACTTCGCTTCCTGTTTTGATGGTTTGTTTTTGCAGGGATATGGAGATGAAGAGGTCATTACTCCGGTCCGGCGATCTACCAGAATCAGAAAGCAAGTCACTTCTCCGTGACATTGCCAAAAAGATTAATGAAGTTGTTCGTCCTAACTGAAGCAACATTCCTGAACTGCGCAGTTCTGTTTTTATGATTGAACTACTAGGTAGCTGACTTAGATTAGCTCTGATTTGCTTGTTACTTCACCCTTTTATTATTGGAGTGTCTCTACTCATCTGTCCTTTTCTTGTAGTAGTGCTTTTCTTGTTCAATTCACTTTGAATTCAGTTTTTTTTTTTAATTTATAATTGATTGAAATATCGATCAATAGAATTATGGACTTCTCATCAGCTAGATTAAAACGAATTGTTTGTCTTAATCCCTCAAAAATGTGCGCTCTCCTTCTATTCATAACACACTTTTAGTGTCAAAAGTGATGAAATATGTGCAGAAATTCTGATATCCTGCTGATAACTTTATTAGTTGCAGCTCTTGCTTCTACTTCTATGATTTACTTGTCACTGATTATTTTCTCTGATTATTCTCTCCATCCTATCTGAAATTGCACAAGAGATTTCGTAAGAAAGCAAAGATTTTAGTAGAAAGAAAAGCAGTATAGGATCAGAGATTTTTTTTTTATGATACTTTATAATATTTATTTTGTACCATTTATTTTTGCATATTATATATTCACTTTTCGATATTTTCAAATTCACAAATGCATATTTTTAAATTTACTTACTCTTGATTATATGCTGTTGGAATACTGTTGATATTCTGTTGGTATTGTTATATTTTTAAAAAATTAGAGTGTTGTTTATACTATGTTTGTAACTTGTATATTTTTTTCAGAGATGCAAAACACACAAATATTAGTTTTATAACTTATTTATATTATGTTTGTAACTTGCATATACTATATTTATATTATGTTTATGATTTATTTATAATATGTTTGTAACTTGTATATCTTTTACAAAGATACAAAATTAGAACTTGTTTACACTATTTTTGTACTTGCATACAACATACAAATATATATAAACAACATATATATAAGTACGTAAAAATGAAGTTTAGAAATTCCATTGCTAGGTTTATAATATAAAAAATTGGGATGATAAATCTGTAATATCAAATTTTGATCTCTGTAATTGTGTAAAAAACCTTTTTTTTTTGTTTATAAGAAAAGGGTTTCGGTAAGTGGAAAAGAGACAGAAGTCAGGCAAGAATAAACAGGAAAGATGCAGCAAGAGATGTTAAAAAGGACCTTACTAAAAGAAGGAAAAATTGAAGGACTGGAAATTGTAGTGACAATTGACAATGAACTTGGAAATTATGCTAAGTTGACTGGCGTAGTGCCACGAATTATACACTATTTGTACATTTGTTGCACATTTTATTACACTATTTTTACACCTTGGGCAATTGAAATCAACTAAATCAATATAAAATTTAATTTGTAAACCATTTGTGCACTATTTATACGCTGGTTTACACTATACTAGTTGTATACCACTTGTACACCTCTAACACATACTGTGAAAATATTTTTTTCTCAATTTTTGTTCAATTTCTTGAAGAACTTAATTTATCACGAGAAGTTGTCAATTTCTCGCATATGAGTTCAGATTCTAATCATTGTATAATTTATAAAGCCTTATTGATAGTTTTAAACATAGTTTGAAGCATTAGTATTTTAAAAAAAGTTAGTATATTAAACTTGTATAAAAATGAATTGGTAAAAATGACCTATCTCAATTCTTTGATATTCACGATTTTGTACATTTTCTTAGATAGCTTCTTTCTCTTGTATATTTGACAACACAAGTGGAAATTATTAATAATAATTTACGAGGTACAGCTTCCTTATTCAATATTTTAAGAGTTCTCCTAACAACATCTTGACGGCTTTACCAAACAGAGCCATCAAATGGGTGGGGCTAAAATCACACGAATTGCCACCTATTAAGCGGCCGGATGTGAAAATTAACTCTGCTTCTGCTCCCCCATCCACTATACAATTCAAGGGTGGATGAAAAAATCTGAATCGAATCGAATCGAACCGAATTGAATTAAACAAGTAAAATTGTACCAATTCCGACCAAATTTATCGTTGACCGAAGGGTTTGATCTGTGTGGTCGGCTTAAATAAATTGGTTGGTCGACTTCGGCTTCAACCATAAGAAAACCGGCTATTTCGGTTTGGTCAAGATTTTTCACTCGAAACCGTTCAAAAACGACAGTGTCCACCCCTACAGACTACCCACATCATCATGCGTCCTTCCTTAATTAACGTCTACATTTTTTGCACTCTCACTGAAATCCATGTCTGAATACGCACTACTAACAGTGTGTCTCCAATCCTCAGTACCACCACGATAGATTCTCAGATCCTTTTATATACTAGTACGGGTTTCTCGTTTGGGTTTTGTTTCGTGCGTGCGAGAGCCACACTCCCATGGCCTCCTCTTCGCAGTCCCTCCGTTTCCTCTCCGCCGCTTCATCTGGCCCCACTGGCGGCAGCTTAGACAAGCTCAATCGCATCCTCTCCTACCTCTGCACACGTGGCAACCCCAAGGTTCTTTCTTTATTATTTCCTGAGATAATTTGGTGCTAGAAAAAAATTTGGTTGCTTCTTTTCTCTTTTAGCTGTAGTTTCTACATTGATTTTTGATGTTTGAATTAGTTTCTTCGAAGCTACGTGTATCTGTGTCTGTGCTATCTTGTTCGTTTCCACTTTCTAATTTTGGTGAAGTTACCTACTTATTCATTTTGGGTTTCAATTGATTGAAGTGATGGCGTAAACTGATGAAGGTAACTCCTCGTTGAATTTGCTTTTATGTTGTTTGTGTTAATGTTGTAATTTAGCTTCGTTGTAACTATAATGATATTCAGTATGTAGAATTTGGGTCTTAACTTGATAATTTTGGTGAAATCAAGTTGTATATCTCATTTGTGTGTCTATGTGATGGTGTTAAATTTACTCTTAGCTCATTTATGACTATGTCAGTGCTGTTTTTCACTGGGATATGTTGTTATGTGTTGGAAAATTGTGTTATTTGTTACTGCTTGCTAATTTTGCGGAAATTAATTCACTATTAATCTCTTGTTTACGTGGTTGTTTCGGTGTTCTCCATGTGTAGGAGGGGCCTGGATTGGCTTTAAGAAAGCATTTAGAAGAGCAAGCACGGGATCTTGGTGGAGAGGCGTTTTCACGGTTTATGGATCAGTTATATGAGTGGATCTCGAGTCTGTTGGAGAGTAATGATGTGGCTGAGAATTTGGGGGCTTTAAGAGCAATTGATGAGTTGATTGATGTGGAGCTTGGCGAAAATGCATCAAAGGTGTCCAAGTTTTCATCTTACATGAGGAGTGTTTTTGAGGTAAAGAGGGATAGTCATGTTTTGACTCTTGCAAGTAGAGTGCTTGGACATTTGGCTAGGGCTGGTGGGGCAATGACTGCAGATGAAGTGGAATTTCAGGTTGGTTATGCCTATAATTGGCTTCATATTGTTGTGATTACAAGCAGCTGTCTAATTTTTCATTTTATCTTAGGTTAAAATGGCCCTGGATTGGCTTCGTACTGATAAAGCTGAATATCAGCTTTTTGCTGCAGTCTCAATCTTGAAAGTAAGTATATTGCATAATGAACTATGATTCAAAATTTTAACATGTTCAGTGAACAAATTCCTTTTGGGTTTTACATAGTCATTCATGCGGCACGTGCTTCGATTTTGGTTATGGTAGGAAATGGCTGAAAATGCTTCCACAGTATTTAATGTCCATGTACCTGAGTTTGTTGATGCAATCTGGATAGCGTTGAGGCATCCAAAATGTGAAGTTAGA